>APFE030027748.1:54171-116071 GCA_000404065.3 Pinus taeda | reverse complement strand
CCCCCAAAGTGGCTGACAAAGACACTTGAAAGTGTTCATTCTGATGAAATTGGAAAAACAGGAACCAGAAATTCAAACCGACAAAATGGAGGTGATGTAGATGACTCTAATTCACCTGTTGATATGGATGTTTCTTATGATTGTGAATTGAACTTGTCTATAGATTTTGAACCAACTTCCTTTAAGAAGCTGCTTCTCATAATGAATGGAAAGAAGCAATGCAAAAGGAGTATGATGCCCTCATAAAGAACGACACTTGGAAGCTGGTTGATCCTCCATTTGGAACCAAACCAATTGGCTGCAAGTGGGTCTACAAGAACAAGTACAAAGCTGATGGCTCACTTGACAAGCACAAGCTAGGCTTGTGGCAAAAGGTTTTGCACAGAAGGAAGGGGTCGATTATGAAGAAACTTTTGCTCCCACAGCAAAATGGGCCACCATCCGGACACTCTTTGCACTGGCAGCTCAGAACGGTTGGAAAGTCCATCAAATGGATGTAAAAACTGCCTTCTTGAAGGGAGATCTAAAAGAAAATGTTTTTATGTCCCAGCCTGAAGGATTTGTTGTGAAAGGACATGAACATAAAGTATGCAAACTTGTGAAGTCCTTGTATGGCCTCAAACAAGCACCACGAGCCTGGTATGAAAAACTAACTGAGCATCTTCTGAAACTCAACTTCAATCATTTTGATCTTGATGATGCAACTTTATTTGTCAAGAAAGTTGGCAAAACAGTTGTATATCTTGTGGTATATGTAGATGATCTTTTAATGACAGGGGGAACAATGAAAGCTACATTGCATCCATAAAGAAGGAATTGGGAAAAAGTTTTGAAATGACTGATTTGGCTATGTTCATTACTATCTTGGCATTGAAGTAAACCAACATCCAAAGTCCATATTTCTTTCTCAAAAGAAATACATTGGAGATTTGTTGAACAGGTTTGGCATGACAGAGTGCAATCCTCTTACTACTCCAATGGAACAAAACTTAAAGCTCACATCTACTGAAGGAAAGGAATTTGAGGATGCAACAATGTATAGACAGCTTGTAGGAAGTCTCAACTACCTAACTACTACCAGATTAGACATTTCATTTGCTGTTGGGATCCTCTCCAGGTTTATGCAAAAGCCTTGTGAGGGACATTGGTCTGCTGCAAAAAGAGTTCTAAAGTACTTGAAGGGAACTCAAGTCTTTGGAATCAAGTACACACAGGTGGATGACTTCAGTGTCATCGGATACTCTGATTCAGACTTTGATGGAGTCAAAGAAACTAGGGTATCTACTTCAGGATATGCTATGAGTCTTGGATCAGGAGCTGTCTCCT
Organism: Pinus taeda; assembly: GCA_000404065.3. NCBI lineage: Eukaryota > Viridiplantae > Streptophyta > Pinopsida > Pinales > Pinaceae > Pinus > Pinus taeda. The sequence continues at coordinate 114,745 of APFE030027748.1, read as the reverse complement.
GGAGATCACGCAAACAATCAGTTCCAGCAGATTCCACAACAGAAGCAGAATACGTGGCAGCAGCTGAAGTAACAAAAGAATTGTGTGGCTCAGGAAAATTCTTGAAGATTTGCAGGTAAAACAAGTACAATCAACTCCACTCATGATTGACAACACCTCTGCAATAAAGTTGGCCAAGAACCCAAAGTTCCATGATCGTACAAAGCACATCAATACTAAATATCATCTGATTCGGCATCATGTTGAGGCCAAAACAACCCATCTCCGTCATTGTTCCACAAATGATCAAATTGCAGACATCTTCACCAAAGCACTTGGAAGAGAAAAGCTTGAAAGATTCAGAACGATGCTTGGACTCACCAACATCCCTTCAGATTAAGGGGGGGAATGTTGACACCTAATCCTCAGCGATTGGGAGAATTGAATGTGAACAGTCATCAAGAAGATGAACTGAACGATCACATTCATGTATATAATATATAGTTGCCTAATGGAATAAATGAATCAGTTTTTCTGGATTTACTCCTAGCCTGACAAATTAATTCATGGGTTGAACTAGTTAATATTTTCAAAAATCAGTGGGGAATGAAAAAGGATGATGTTTATTACTTAACAAAATTTGAAGACTTAAAAATAAACCTTGGTGAACATGTAGCTGATTTCATTAAGAGATTCAATAAACTCTATAACAAAATGCCTTCTAATTGAAAACCTTAAGTAACTACTGCTAAGGTTAGGTTTTCCAAAGAATTTGAAGATGATTTTTTTGTAATGATTAGGGATAGAAAATCAGAAACTTTAGCAAACATGCAAATCAATGCAATCAAAGTTGAAGCTAATAGATTAACATTTTCTAAATTGAAAGCTAAGGAAGAAACTCGCATGTATATTTTGATTCATATAAGCTGCTTTAGTTAATGAAACTTGCGTGTATACGCAACTGTATATAAGGCAACTAACGTATATCTTGTAAACTTATAATTTAGTTAATTCTTCATAAGTTGATCTTTAATATGTGCATCAGAACCATATAAATAGTAACCAGGAGTAGTAAAAATAGAAAAAATAGTCACACACATGAACACAAGATATAAGGTGGAAACCCAATGTGGGTGAAAACCACCTGCTGCAATTGTCTCTATCTTTCTTTTAATAGGAAACTTCTTTTTACAATATTTTGTACCAGTGCAATCTTATACGAATACACAGGCTTGTACCTGTAGAAGGCTACAACCTTCTTTCGTTCTCCAGCTTCTCCTGGAAGGGAGCTACAACCCCCTAGCTCTTGTACTAGCTGATGTACTAGTACATAGGTGCTGACCTACAAAATGCTACAACCTTCTCTTTTCTTCCATGGACCATGTTTCATAAATTTTCAGACTGGATCCATCATTAACATCAATCAAACGTCAAATATATCTGCATCAACCAGTCTCCTTTGCACCGACTAAAAACTGAATCAAACAATCACTTCTCTGAATGCTATAACCAGAACACAGTAACAGTAAACAGAACCCAAGCCAAAACCCAGAACACTGCAACATTAATCAGAAGTAGCTAAAGCATATTTTATGAGGTGTACTCTACTTCAGTGTGATGAACCTGTGTGCATATGCACTTGTATCAAGGAAAACCTACATATATGCACTTTTGAAATGTTGAACCAGCATGTATATGTGCCTTTGCTATAGTGAACTTATGTACAAATCTGTAAATGATGATTTTAACCTTTACAATTATTCAGACATCAGTTATACCCAGATCATCATATTTACAGATTATGACATGCACCAATTATTCAGATAAAAGATCAAAACCACACAAAGATACTTCTCTTCAAGCCTTAAGATCTTGACCCATCAATAGAACTTATCCTTCGTCAAGTGCTCAGGTTCATCCTTGATTCAGATCTAGCTGTGCACCATAACCCAATCACTTGGATACTAGATCTTGCTCTTCATTAGATATTCAATTCATGAGTGACTTTTCCTAATGATCTTCTCCTCCTTTTACAGTCTTAGACCTTGCTCAATACTACGGTCCAAAACCACTTAAAATCAATACCTTGGACCAAATACCTGAGGTCAACACTTCAGAAAATATACCTTGGACCAATACCATGGATCCCAATACCATGGTCCAAATACCACAGACCAAAACCAACTTTTCCAACATGTACACGCCTTTCCTTTCGTAAAAGTGTGTGTGTATGCTCATACACGCATTTTGGTCTACGGACCCGCATGTACGCGCAACTTGGTCAATGGGAACCTGTGTATACCTTTCTTTCTACATTTTGTGAGCTTGAACTTTGATCTCCCCCTTTGGACTTGATGGCAACCCCAAGTCACTCTCCCCCTTTGTCATCAAGGGAAAAGGGTTATGCTCCTACTGAGTACATGCTGAATTCTCTGATATGTTGAAGTGTGATGTCCATGCTCCCCCTGACTATAAGCAAGGTTTGTAAAAAGATGTTCTACAAGAAGAACATGACTCTATACATCATAAATGACCTTCCTATCACCAAAGACTCATACATACATCCATCTCCCAACCAAGTGGGGATATACGAAATGTTTATACATGACAGAATAAGAACATTATATCATCCATCCCATGTATAGTGGGGAAACAAAATAGGTCATTACATGACCTTGACAATAAAATATATACAAGACATAGAGACCAAATATCTAAAAGAAGGCCATGATAGTCATTAGCAACTATCATCAGTAGCATCTATCAATCACCATCTAGACCAGTAACCATGATCTCCCCCTGAACCTGTTTCACTTGAAACAAAACAATTGTGAATGTGTACCAAGATATTCTAGAATAATGCCAAAAATGCATTATTATAGGTACATGTTCCCCCTGAACGTATGCCAAATGATCACTGTCAGACCCATATCAGACCCTTTTCATCCTGATACTGGCTGACTGTTTTTCTTCAAACCATCATATACACGATTGTATCCACAGCAACCAACATATGTTCACAGATATGCTTCATGAAACTCGTGTACAACTACTTTTCTCTGAAACGAATAAGTTTCAACAGCAAGATGATGCATCAACTACTCCCATCTTCTGTCTGAGATATTCAAATGTCTCTATGGGTAGTGTTTTGGTGAATATATCAGCAACCTATTCTTTGGAGGGAATATACTCCAATTTGACCTTTTTTTCAAGCACTTGTTCATGGAGAAAATGATATTTGATAGGTATGTGCTTCGTCTTGGAATGCATGACTGGATTCTTTGAAATACTGATTGCACTTGTATTATCACATAGAATGGAGATGGGTGGAGTACATGTGATCTGAATGTCTTGCAATGTTTGCATCATCTAAAGTAGTTGTGTGCAGCAAGATGTAGTAGCCACATAGTCTGCTTCAGTTGTAGATAATGCAATTGAACTTTGTTTCTTGCTGAACCAAGATACTAATCTGGAACCCATATAAAATGCACCACCACTAGTGCTTTTTCTGTCATCCATGCTTCCTACACAATCTGCATCTATATATGCATGAAGTGTAAGATATGTATCCCTAGGATACCATAAACCAAAGTTCTGTGTTCCTTGAAGATATTTGAAAATCCTTTTGACTGCTTGAAGGTGTGATTCCTTTGGATTTGCTTGGAATCTTCCAACTATTCCCACTACATGCATGATGTCTGGTCGAGTAGCTGTTAGATAAAGCAGACTGTGAATCATAGATCTGTAGGTTGGTTGATGTACTGCTGCTGATTCATCATTTGAACTAAGACTACATCCTATTACCATAGGTGTACATACTGGTTTAGAATCTTCCATGCCATATTTTTTCAAAATCTACTTGAGATACTTAGTTTGTGATAGAAAAATACCATCTTTATTTTGTTGAACTTGTAAACCAAGAAAGTATGTGAGTTCACCAAACAGGGATATTTCAAATTCTTTCTGCATTACCAAAGAAAATTTTTGACTCATGGCTTCTTCATTTCTACCAAAAATGATATCATCAACATACACAACAAGTATTAGCAATTTATCATTGTCAATCTTTGTATATAGATTGCTATCAGCTGATCCTTTTGAAAAACCTTGTTTATGGAGGTATTTGTCAAGACGATAGTACCAAGCCCTTAGAGCTTGTTTTAGACCAGACTTTCTGTGTCTACATACAAGTTTTGGATCATTTCCAAGGATGAATCCATTTGGTTGATCAATATATACTTCTTCTTCTAAGTCTCCAATAAGAAAGGAAAATTTTACATCCATTTGGTATACTTTGAAGTTCTGAAAACTAGAAAGAGCAAGGAACATTCTTATGGCTTCAAGTCTAGCAACAAGTGCAAAAGTTTCTTCAAAATCTATTAAGTCTAGCCTTATTTCTAATAACTTCTCCATTTTCATGCAGCTTGTTTTTGAATATCCATTTGGTTCCTATGATATTCTTATCATGAGGTCTAGGAACTAATTCCCAGGTATTGTTCTTTTCAATTTTCTCAAGCTCTTCATTCATGGCCTTGACCCAACATTCATCTTTGCATGCTTCATGTACATTTTGAGGTTCGATGGTGGAAAGCAATGCTAGATAGCTTGAAGCTTTTGTAATAGTTCTTCTTGTCTGCACACCTGCCTCTTTTTGTCCCAAAATTTGAGTCTTTGGATGTTTTCTCTGCACATACTTGGATGGAGTCTTTTCTTCTACCATTATCTATTCTTCTGGTGCTTCATTGGTTTCCTCTTCAGGATTTGATGTGAAAGGATAATCCTCATCTTCTTCATAATATTCGTTTTTTACTTGCTTTGGATTTTTGCATGCTTTATCAACCACAACATCAATACTTTCAACAATTTTTCCAAGTCTTTTATTATAACACTTATATCCTTTACTTTGGGAAGAGTAACCAATGAGAATGCCTTCATCTACTCTAGGTTCAAACTTCCCAAGGTTTTCATAAGTTCTTTTGATGTAACATTTTCTTCCAAAAACTTTGAAGTAGTTTATAGTAGGAGTCTTACCATACCAAGGTTCATGTGGAGTTTGAGTGTTGTTTACCCGAACATTTGTTTTGTTGAGAATAGTGATGGCAACAAATGCAGCTTCACCCCAGAAGGTTGCAAGAGTTCCAGATTCATCTAGCATGACACGAGCAATTTATTGAACAGTTCTGTTCATTCTTTCTACCACTCCATTTTGCTAAGAAGTCCTTGTGGTAGAGAATTCCCTTTTTATTCCACGTTCTTCACAAAAGTCAAAGAATTGATCTGAGGTAAATTTTCCTCCTTGATCAGACCTGAGGCATTTGATTTTGCAATCTGATTCATTTTGAACCAATGCTTTGAACTTTTCAAATGCTTCATCTTTATGCTTTAGAAGTCCTATCCAACATAAACTGGAAAAGTCGTCAATGAACAATATGAAGTATTCTTCTCCATGGGGTGACTTTTTCCTTGATGGACCACATAAGTCAGTATGAACAAGTTGAAGAGGATTACAAGTTGATCCTTCCTTCACAATTTAATTCAAGGAAAAAACAAATTTGAATATTCTTGTTGCCACATTTCAACACTCCCTCTCAACAAGAAAGGTATTATCTGCCACCCTGATCCTCTCTCTATGCAACTCAAATTTACACTTTGACAATGCCTTTGTCAAAATGTCAACATCTTGCTCCTTTGTTGAAATATATTGTAGCAACATGATGCTCCCATCATCAACAGCTTGCTTTACCTTGTAAAGCCAATGGGAACTCACAATTGACTTATTCTCCAGTCTCAGAACCACATCCCAAACACTGTTACGAACTATGGAGTCATACTTCTCCACCATAACATCAACCCAAATTAGGTGTTGCAGTGCTTCCTCAAAGGAATATGGCTTGATCTCAACACATTCCCCAACAAGGGCCATGTATCTAGTGTACCTCTCAGGTGACCTCCTATGTCTGCGCTGAGAAGATGGTGCTCCCACATTCTCTCTTGCATCCTCCAACAATTTGTCAGCTTCTCTTGTGCGCTGCCGTCCATCTCTGGAAGACGCTGCTTGAATGGATGTCTCCACTCTTAGAACCTCTGCATGCTGCTGCTTCACATTAGTCTGAGGCTTCTCCTCCTTAGGAACCAACAGTTCCTCCACAGCTTGTAGTTGGAGCTCCCTTTCAAGGGAAACTCACATGGCCTTTTGCTCATCAAACTCGAGATCTTTACGAACCACTGTCCTCTAACTGGTAGGAAAGTACACCTGATTGTTGTGAGGTGTATCATTGTACCCCATAAATATCCCCAACTCTACTATCGGCTCAAGCTTCTTCCATGCATCCTTTGTCACATGGAAATATGCCAATGAACCAAAGATCCTAAAGTGACCCACATCTAGTCTCTTACCGGAGAAATATTCCTTTGGTGTCTTTATCCCAAGTATGCGATGTGGGCTTCTATTCTACAAATAGACTGCTGTGTTGCATGCCTCATCCCACAAGTGAAGTGGTAGGCCTTGGTCATGTAGCATCACCCATGCTGCCGCTATAATATTTATATTCTTCCTCTTGGCCACCCCATTCTCCTGCGGGTTATGAGGTGTCATCAACTCTCATTTAATTCCTTCCGCTGCACAGAAGTCCTTAAACTCTTGAGAGACATATTCTCCACCGTTGTCACTTCTCAAGGCCTTGATCTTCTTCCCTGACTCTTTCTCGACCAAAGCTTTGAACTCACAAAACTTTGTGAAGTTTTGGTCCTTCTTCTACATGAAATCAATCCAGCGTTTACGAGAAAAAATATTAATGAAAATCACATAATACCTTTGATTTGCATTGGATTCTGTCGAGAATGGTCCACACACATTAGTATGAACTCACTCTAAGATAGCCTTTGCTTGACTATCTCAATCATGAAAGGAATACTTGGTGTACCTTCCCAAGTTACAACCTTTGCATGTGTCAACTTGCTCAAGTTTACCTTTGGGAAGTTCTCTAGATATCTACTGCATTATCTTCAAAGACCCATGATGCAAATGGACTAACTGCCTGTGCCACAACTCACCAAGGTCTTGGCATTACACCAATTCTGCTTTTGTACTCAATGCTGCACAATCATCTACCTCTAGTTTATAGGAATTCTTCACCTAAATCCCTATCCTCTTGGTTTGACCAATGTCTATGTGTCTTGGGAACACCTTTCCTTCACTGAAGACAACATCGTAGCCATTGTCCTCCAACATCGCGACCAATACGAAGTTCTTCTTCAATTCAGGCACATACATCACATCTATCAAGGTGAGAGGAGCTCTATGCTCCCTCTGAAAATCATCTGGACCCACTCCTGAAAAACTATACTTTTCGTTGTCACCCATCTCTATGTGCATCTTGAGGTCTTTCTCCTCCAAGGCACTGAATAACATTTTATCACCGGTCATGGGGAATGAGGCTCCACTGTCAAGATACCAAACACAACCCGTCATCGATGACACCATGCATGCGATGAGGGTAAAGTCCATTTAGAACTAAGAGGCTAATGCCTCACCTTCTGATCCTTCCAAGGATCCCTTCTTGGACTTCCTCAATGGGCATTTAGTCAGATAATGTCCCAACTCATGACAATTAAAGCATCTCGATTTAGACTTGTCACCCTTCCCTCCATGAGAAGAATTTGATTTGGAATGGGAATCCTTCCCCTTCCCTTTCCTTGCCTTACTTGCTAAGGCTAGATTTTCTTCATCACCATTCTTGGATGAAGAACCATCTTGTGTGCTCCTCCTAATCTCCTCCTGCATCGGATGCGACCATAGTCATTCCCAATTTGGCAGTTTCTCCCTTCCATTCATAGAGTATTGGTAGCTATTCAAACTCTTTGTAAGGCCAAGGAGAGCGAGGCTCACCATATCATCATCAATAGTAGTTATTTCCACACTGTTAAGCTCATCTCTACAGGTGGTGAGCTTGTTCAGATATGTGGAAATAGTATCCCCCTTCTCCATCTTAATTCTTTGAAGCTTATCCTTGAGCGCCAATTTCCTCTGGTCGCTACTGTTCTGGTAGAGGTCCTTCAATGTCTTCCAAATTGAATATGGAGTATCCTTCCCATGGAGACTTGAGACAATATGGTCTCAAACACCCTCAAGGATGATCTATCTCACTTTTGCCACACACTTCTTCTACTTAGCCAACTCTTGTGCATTATTTGAAGGTGGCTTTTGGATTTCTTGATCAATGAAATCCTTCAAGCCATTGTCTTCTAATACAGCCTCCATTCTCTCTTTCCATGCTTGTTATAGACATATTTGGGCACTGCAACCCCAATATTATGTGTCGATAAACCAAGGCATCTTTAACCCCTAAAAGTGTTGTTTCATACCCTAAAGGATCATGGTCAACTCATTACATCATTCCCTAGAAGTTCCACCTAAAAAACTACTCAGAACTAGCTAAAACTAGACCATACTGACTGCTCCACTGTCAGGGTGCAATGCATACTGACTCCTACACTAGTCAGGTGCAATGCATACTGAAGAGGCCTTCTGTGGGGTGCGATGAGTGAGGATGGACAAATGTCCGAAACAGTTTGCTAAGTGGATGCTTATAGAATCTTCTAGAAACTTCTCCTATGACACTTGCCTCTCTGTATTCGCCCAATGATGAGTAAGAGATCCAAGAAATCTCCAAGTGGAACCAAGAACAACAAGTGAAATGACATTAATCAAAAACCAAGATATGACTCACACCCTTGCACACATCTATAAATGGATCCCTCATTTGAGAGATCTAGAGGCTGGAATTTTGTAATTTGCAAGGAAGTGCTGATAGTTTGTCTTTAAGAAAGAGCATTGTATTGTTCAGTGATCTTACTTTTCATGAGGTGAAGAGGGCTTTGATGCTGGGAGGATGATGTTGTATCAGACAACTGGGTTGTAATTCTCTCTTCTATTTCAATAAAGTTCTTTGATTTTTCCTCCATATAATTGTGTATTTGTGAATGTTGTTATTTGTGAATGCCATTGTATGTTCATTGTATTTTTGATTTTGCAATGCTTATGATATGATAGATCAAGATGCTTTGACTGTGTTTTGTTACTTGGTTTCTAAAGGTATTCTCTAAGTGGGATAAGCAGGAGAGGATTTGCAAGCTCTATCAAGGGGGAGAGAGATCAAGCGAGGAGTCAAGTGAAAGATCCAGTTTGGTTCCTTTGCCTCTCTCTTATCTATCATACACAGAGGAAATCCAAAATTGCTTTGATTGTTTGTTTCTAGGATACCTGCCAATCCTAGAGGGCTAGCAGATAGAAAAGACACTAGTTTCCCTAAACAAAATGGTGACTCCACTGGGAAGTGAATAGATGATTGTTTGTTATTGTTGTTTGCTTTATAAACTATAAACAGAGCATGAAGTTAGCCAGATAGCCTTCGAACTGCTCTTGCTTTGCAAGTGCATAGTAGATGAATGTTGCTTCAATTAATCTCTGGTTTAGATTAGGAACTGAACATCTGACTTATAAGCATTATAGATTCCCTTGTGGTAGCTCAGTAACCTCCCAAGATCATTCCTCTATACTTTTCTTTGTACTGTCCATCATAGCTTAGCTTAAATCACTGAAATCAGCTGCAAATTTAACCCACAACCCACCTCAATTGTGCTCCATGGCTGATTGCATTGTCTGTCACTACCAACCAGTATGCATCACACTTCCTGAGCCTGAAAAGTGCAATTCATCCCTGTTTATATGAAGCCTAGGTGCGATGACTGACTGAGCCTATTTCCCTCCTTGAAATTTGGGTTTTTTTCCTTGTTTTCAGCTCTATTTAGTTGATTTGCTACTTATGAACAGTACATCATTACTGAAGCCTACTTGCATTACATAGACCAGCCTCCATTGATTACGATTAGTAAACATTTTTATGTATTTGTCCATCATTTAGAATCCTTTGTCGAAAAGTTGCTTAAATCGATTTGTCATTTTGGTACAAAAGTGTCATAACTTTCATTTTGTGTCAAAAAGAGAAGTGTCATTGAGTCTGCCTTCTACGAATATTTGATTGAACTTTTTGTTATGTATTTGATTTGATTTATTGTTATTCAAAGTGTCGAAAGAATTTTCTATTCGAAATTAAAAAGTTTTGTTCAATATTCCTTTCTATTTTGAAAAAGAAATTGTTGAAATGTCGCTTTGAGTGAAATATTTCAGATCTGTTAGCCTCTCTCATAAAACAATAATAAATCCAAAAATAAATAAATAAATTAAATATTCCAAGTTAGGAATTTGTGCCTAACTCTTGGGTTGTTCCTCTAAGATAGGAGTTATTTTAGGTAACTCCTATATTGGTGTGTGTCTGGTGAGAAATTATCTCAATGAAAGGAGAAATTATCTCAACCAAAAGTGTCTAAGATAGCACGCACTATCTTAAGAACACCGTCTCTCATCTATTTATTTGTAACACTATATTCAATTATTTGAATGAAAATGTCAGAGAGAATACCTGAGGCTGAAGCCTTTTCCGCCAATATTTTGTGTCGGGTTTTTATGTGTGTTTTTTTTGTAATCTATTTGAGTTAATTTCATTTTCAATATGTGGTATCAGAGCTTATAACTTGCGTTGGGACTGGATTGGTGGCTAGCTAAGTGTGATACCAGTTACATAATCGCAGAAGCATCTTTGTCTGCTAATTTTAAGATGGAATGGCAAGCATAAGGTATCATATACTTGTGTCCTTGGATATATGACTGCTCACTCAGTCCCAGGAATCACAGGTTGGCTTCTTGAAAGAAGAGGATTTGCCTCTCTAATTGCACCATAACCATGACACATCATTCGCGGTATCGAAACTCATCTTGATTTCTCGTTTTGGCACTTCCCAAGACAAACACACACAATAAAATTAGTGCCGTATGATATATCTGATGCGAGAGGAACGGTGGTTCTGACGTTGGACTAGGGTCTGGGCCTGAAGGCTGTGCTTAACGCTACACCTGTGTATAATTTTTTATCAACGGCCATCATGGCATCTGCGCGAGTCTTGTTCCCTGCCAAGCTCTGCATCATATAGTAATTTGATCGTAGGGAAATAAAAGGATCCATAATTATTTTTGTTAGTTTCCCCATAAATCTGATGCTTATTCCAAGGTTTTCCTGGAATTCCCTTTAAGTCTATCAATGCGCATTCTACCATTAGTAATCTGTCATTGAAATCTCTCCTCTAAGGTATGAAATATTGGAATCTCTGAACTCTGATTTGACCTCTTGCAATCCCTTCTGTTCAATTTTCATTTAAGAAATAGCCATCTTGAGATCTGAGATTGAGCCGTGTAAAGGAGATGTTGACAAATGGGGAGGGGTCCCCGCAGCCTTGAGTTGTCATTCCATACTAACTGTGTATGACTGAAGCTCATCAACATAATTCTCTTAGCTTGGCTTACACTCTTCTCTATTATCAACCTGCGTAAATAATCAAACATTGTCGTGGAACTGTGTGCATAAGGATTTTCTTGTTGTATATTTGGAGGTGGGCCAAGCTTGTGGATATTATGAGAAATCCATTGAAAATGTGGTCATATAACTGGTTGGGTTGACGCTAGTGCCAACAAGTCAGCGAAATGAAAAACTGGGAACAAGATTATTATGTTTAATCTTGGATAAAGTCATAAAGAAATTCCCCCCTCTGAAGTGCTTAAACTATTCAAGTGTTGATCGTTCATGTAATTCTCCAAGAGTGTGTGTAATGGCCAAGGAAGTGTGAAAAATAACTAGCAAAGAGTTGGAGCATCCCGTTGAGCAAGAGGAAGCATCTATTATGCGACAAGATGAATATAATATGCAGAATATGGAACTCAGAAGGTGCAGATGGAAGTTTACGATGAACAAGCTTTTGAAAAATACATATGGGTATGGTACGTATAGTTTTCTATGAAGGAAATGGTGCATGTGTTTTAAATTAAAATCCAAAATTTATTGACCTTATTTAAAAGTAACTTTATATCACTTTTCAAGTGATTTCATAAAGTGATTTAAAATGAAAAGGATTTAAAAGCTATGTAATAAGATGTGTTCTTTATTGTAAATTTTGTAATTTTAAGATAAGGAGTATTCTTTATGTAATGGAGTAATAAGGTTATAAAGTGTGATTTTTAGGAGAGATAAGGAGTGGATAAAATCATTTATTTGTAATGGAGAAATCAGGTAAATTTTATCTTGTAATTTTGGAGCAATAAGTGTGCATTTTTTTAAGTGGAGTGATAAGTGAGATTCTTTTATAAAGTAAGGGATTATTTCCCTATAATGGAGTGATAAGGATTGATTTTTCTTTCTCTGTAAGTTTAAAGTGATTGGTTTTTCAAAAGAAAGCTCTTTGGTGTAGGAGGTTGAGTCAGTTTTTGAACGCATTTGCTTCCAAAATTTGCGAGCGTCAGATTCTCATTGTTTGAGAAAGCTTCAGTGGTAATGTTGTAAGGGATGAAAGATTGATGAACTTAATACTTAATAAAGACATATTATTTGTGGTGTTGATGTGTCCTAGATCCGCCCGAAATTGAACAAGGGGATCTTAGGTACACCATTTTTATGTTTGTGATGGCGGGTATTTCTATTGCTTCATGTTTTTGCTTATGATTTGTGTCTAGTTTTGACACGTAAATGATCTCATTTCATGTACACATAACATACAATGCCAGCAAACACAACACCTGTAACAAAATAGTTGTAAGGAAGGATAATTAAGCTCGACACATGCATTTGCGTCACTACAACAAATAATCAAAGTTTTCAACATCGAAATTCTACTTCAACAAGAAAATTCAATCAAGTTAATGAATCTGTAAACTTCAACATTTCAGAGCACAGTCTTCATCAACATTATTGAACTTGTAATCAAATTCAAATTACATTGAATTGTAAGGGTGCATTCTTGGTTGAAACTGACACCCAAGTCTTGAACTAAGTCAAATTGAATTCGTTGTAGTGAGTCATTAAAATAATTGTAAGCTTTTTTGGGTGCATTTTCGACAGTGTTCGACACCCTTCCTTTAAAGCACAATCAAGTGAGTTCACGAGTTTTAAATCTAAATGAAACACACAACAAGTTCACATCTCCTGCAAACGAGCGTGAGTATTCATTCAAGCAATTTGCATCAAAACAGTACAAATTTCAAACCTTCACACAAGCTAGAGTGAATTTCATTGCAACAACCATCAAAGCAACCAAAAAAGTTCAAATCTAACACCAATCAAGCAAGTTGAGATCGACATCAAGTGAGCGTGGCTATTCTTTCAAGGGAGCATGAAGTCATTAAGTAAGGAAAGTGAGCATTCACGCAAATGTGATCATCATCAAGTGAGCATGAATTCCATAGTTTAAGCAAGAAAGTTCTACAACTATAGCAAGTGTTCCCAACAAGTGCAATAAATAACAAATCAAGCGAGCATGCCATTCAAGTCCCATAGAAAGTGAGCCTATCATACAAGTAACAAAATCAAGTGAAACAATTCAAAGCACGACATCTACGATAAGAGAGCCTAATTTCAAGCGAGCAAGTTCAAATGGTGCATCATATTCAGTTGTTAAACATTCTTCACAGTTTGATCATCTCCAGGGATGAAGACATGGTGCAGATCAACAAAGAAACTCTTGTTGATATTTCATGACATCTATGACAAACACATGAAACAATTGAGTTCCTTCAACTAGAGTCACAACTATAAAGAGATGAGCTGCAACAGAAGAGTGCTTCTTCCAAGTCATTCAACCATACAGATGAAGATAAAGATGTTGATTCCAAATCACTCATCCAAACAACTTCAAGTGTCTAAGTTGTTCATGAACAAATTCAAATTTCTTCCAAACCCATCACCAAGCCCTGAGAAGAGATTCAGCATAACAAGAATCAATGAGGCTTAGGATATGTCACTGATGAAACCAACTTACATATCCTAGATTATTCCAAGCCAATTAAGTTCGTCAGTGCAGGATTTCTTGCACAACACACCTGAGCAGGTTTTGAGAAAGTTGCAGACAAACAAAACTGCATGCAACCTGAAGTTGATGTCTAACCGAAATGTTCTCATTGTCAAAGAACCGGTCATATGGGAGATCAGTGTTTTGATCTCCATCTTTGTTGCCATTGTGGCAAGCCCAATCATTCCTCAGAAAAATGTCGCACCCAACAAAAATCAGCCAGATTGAAGATACATTATGAATGGATCAATCCTTGGGAATGGTCATCCACAGTCAAACGGTTATCTCAGTTCTACAACTGACTACAATCACACATAGTGCAACCAGTAATGAACCAATGATGGTACCCGGATGTGGGTGCCTGTCGTGCTATTAATCGAATCAACAGTCTGCCACGCAGGAGAGCAATGGGCAGCTGTCTCAATCTCGGGAGAGGCAATCACAATGAATGCCATTAAACGTTGGCCGCCGGAAGGGAAGAGCATTCAAAGCTCTTCATTGCTGCGTCGAGTCCAGGACAGAAGCCCAAAGAATATCAGGATGACGGAGGAGGGAGAGCAGTCATTCGACTGGGTTCCATTTCTGGCGCTTGGTGAGAAGGAAGGGTCTGAGTTAACGCCCATTTGCAGGCAATTGCCCCTGTTCCCAGTCTATCTGCATCTGAGTGTAATTGTTGGCAAGGGGAAACGATCTGGGGGGCACCCTAGAGGTGGCGACACTGAGCATCTTGCCTGGTGCGTAGTTCAGAGATTTACAGGGTTGTTCTCACCCTCGGTTCATTGGTTTATCAGCATGGCTCCCAGATACAGAGCCACACCACGTCGGGGGTGCCATCAGGGCCAAAGAAGTGGGGCTGGTAGGCGGGGAAATCGCAGTCCAAGGAGACTTTCTCCCCTGAATCATGCTTCCCCTTCCTCTAACAGAACAGAGGACTCAGGGCAGTCAATTAGCAACTCAGTTCAATCGGCCAGGTTTCATTACCGCCGCAGAACCAATAGGCCTGTTATTTTGGCGCTAATTACGATCATCTTTGAGGAAGAAGATGGGGCGGAGGGCACTTCGGAGGAGCACTCACCTGGGAGCTCTAACATTTCATCGCCAAGTGGGAGGAGGGAGGATAGCTCATATTCCCCATCCTCACCAAGCAAATTGGTTGCTGAGAGCTCGCCGGCACCCACAGAGGAACAAGTTGAAGCCAGGGTGGAAATTGGTAGCATGTTAGACTTGAAGGAGCCCGAAATGGCTCAAGATCAGATAAAGATTCTTCAGGAACAGGCAGACGCCACCACCTCCTCACCTCAGCAGCAAGGCGAGCCCAAGCTGTCGGACTTCCATTATGCCAACACTCTGTACCCAAAATTACCGCTCGGCATGAAGTTGGAGGATGTTCTAGAGGGAATGGAGATCTCTTGGGAGCCTCTGGACGAGTTTAAAGTTTATAAGCCGGACAATGACAAGTAAGCGGTCTTCACCTGCTCTTTTTGAAGGTATTCTTGTAACATGCTGGAAAATCTCTACAATTTAGGTGGTCGAGTTTTTTGGAAATGTCTGGTTATGGTCGTGGTCTTGTTCGTTGGGACGCGTTCAGTTGGGTGCGGAAATATGTTCGTCATTATATGTTTGTTTGGTTGCTGTCCGTCTGGTCTGGTCTGGTCGAGGTTTTGGTAGTGGATGTACAGTGGTCACGGTCGCGGTTTATGGCTCCTGCTCGGCGGATGAAGCTTGTTTGAATGGTTGCGGTCTCAGGGCCTACAGACTCGATTCTGGAAACAGAATCCTGGTAGCAGAAAACCCCCTCAGAAATGAACTCTCCTATCTTCAGCATTCAGGCAATTCTATGTTTTGTAATGATGCATTTTGAGCATGAACTCTCTACTCTGTTACCCTTTCATTGTAAGAGGCACTCGCCTTAGTGGAATTGACATTTTTGTTGACAGATTGATAGAGAGCTGCAAGCTACAATGGCACTCTCAGAGGTTTCGCCCTCTTGTATATATTTTCTCCTTTTTTAATATAATTTAGCTTAGCCTTTGCGTAGAAAAAAAAAATGAACCGATGATGGTACTCTCATGCAGTTGAACGAGGGAGTATGACAATGAAACTCTCCTACACCTAAAGGGGGGGAGTTCAGATATATTTTGGAGAAGATTGTCTCTCCTTTCAGCTGACAAGGGAGGAAATGTCAATGAAATTGACAAGTGGTTGTCAGACTTAAAGTCTCGACAACATCAGCGAAGTAGCCAATGGGCATTTTTCATTAGCAGTGACCAACAGCAAATTCGCTAGTGGGCGACCGACAACAAAAGTAGTAGTGAGCATCTTTTGATCATAGAAAAAGCAACATTGAGTTGTTTTTCGACATCTTCAGCCAGTGGGCTATCATCATCAGCAAATACGCCAGTGGGCGTTCATCAAATTGTGTCAGTGGACATCGGATGTTGTTTTCAAGCAAAGGACAGTTGGATCCTTTTGCGGCTTGGCACATGTCTATAGTCTATTTGAGTTAATTTCATTTTCAATAAGATCTATACTTAGTTTTCCTTTTTGGCATTTCTCACATTAAGGGAAAGAAAAAAAAATACATGCATTTGCATTTGCATTTAGACTGTGTGTGAAAAATGATTTAGGAAATGTGCATATAGTGTGTGCTCTTTTCTCTTTGTTTGAAAGAAATTGAATCTTCTTTCCTTAGTAGCTAGGATTTTCATTGCTAAAAATAAAGAATGATTGGTTATCATTATAGATTGCATATTTAGGAATTTTACATCTACATCACATGGTGAACCATTGAAAGATAAAATTCTAAACAAGATCAACTATAAAATAAATTTCAATGAACTCAACAACACTTTTGAACCTAATGCAACACATCTAGAGGTCTAGGCTAGAGACGTGTTCCGACATCGTAAAATCTAGTAACTATCATTTTCATCAAAGGTTGGGTGATTCCTCCTCTTTGATACGACAAGTGCTAGTAGGGACATGTGCTCCCCATACCTTCGAGTATATATTGGGATACCACAATAGGCTTACATCCTTTATCCATAAGAAGCCATGTCTGCCACCCTATCAATCACAATGCACTGAACACAACATTCGAAAAGATTGACTTCCATACATAAGTCCTTCGTAATTTCTCTTTAATTTATCACCAAGGTGTATATTGCAGTTTTGTGATTGGTTTGGTAATCCCTCTGTCTAGATTTCTAGAGTAGTCACTTTTGTTCCTTTTCGACTCCTTAAAAGAAAAGGTCCATTTGAGCACTTGTCACTTCAGGCTCATTAAAAATCAAAGGGGACTAGAGTCATCTTTAGCTCTTTCTAGACTCTTAAAAATTGGAAAAGCAAAATTGTGTCAAAGCGTCACTAAAATTTATTAAATTTGGAATAACATATTTTTCCCCCTTAATTTTGAGTTGATCAAGTAATCCGAAATTGTGGAAGAAAGTCAATCAAAACCCCATCGTTCGCGGAGACTAGCGAGTCAACCATCTTTGACTCTAGAAACGAAACCATTTCGGGCAAAGCAGTCTCATTTAACTAAGTCCAATTCATCTGGTTTATTTGAAACTTTGGTTTCAACATCATCAGAGACTATAGTTACTCTGATAATTTCTGGTACATCTACCTTTAGAGAAGAATTTCCGCAGTTACAAGGGGACATTAGAACTGATCTTAGTGTAACAATAGACACTTTTATACCTGAAACAACTCCAGCTAGAGCTGATCCAGAGACTAAAGTTCACTTACCTAAACATGTAGAATTTGAATTCCAGAATTTAGAAGGTGTCACCCCTCCAATATCTCTCACTGCAAAAGCTATACCTTCTTCGGCTACAAAAATATTTTATGGACTTGACGGTCTACCTCTTCTACCTAGACGGATTGCTATAGAGGAGATAGTATAGGATCTTTCATCTAGTACCCCATTACATTTTGGAACTGGGATCCACTTATATCCTTCTACTTTTGAAGTTAGTTCTTTTAATCATCCTTCATTGCAAGTTCTCGTCGTATCGCTAGGAAATATTTTGGATAGACTAAACATGTCTGAGCAACCATCAACATCTAGGACCGTGTCGTCTGATACAACTACGGTAGAGATTCCTATTGCCATTCCTACAATGTTTGTTGGTATACCATCTGTCTTGGCTAGTTATCAATCATTAGCTGGAGTGCACTCAGGGGTTGTTTTGACGACATGGTCTATTCCCATTTCTTCATCCGGAGTCCCATCTGGTATTTCTTATGTTGAAACTCAACAAATTGATCCTACATGCCAGTATCAATTTGGGCAAACCAGTCTTCAAAGGATGATATATCCTTTGAACACTGGGTTGCCGCCATATAGAGGGCAATATGCTTTTTCATTGTTCCCTCCTAGAGAACAACCATATGAGAGTTCACAACAAAATTCAGGTCAAACTGGAATTACATCCAGCGGTTGGGTACCAATACTCCCTCAACAACCAAGGGTTGTATGCTCAATGCAACTAGCCCAACCTGTGTCGAATATTCCCATTACACCTGCTATTGTGACTGTGTCACAAGTACAAGCACTACCTGTTGTGTGTCAACCTCAAGTCTCTCAGGTTGTAATACAATAGCCTCTTGTCTCTACGGCTCAATCACAACCTCACGTTAGTGCTTCCTTACCTGGAACAACTCAGGCTCAAACGGGTACTATCACTCTGCATATTGGTCAATCTTCCAGTATTGGACAACAACAAATGGTCCAAAAAGCATGGCTGGTACAATATCAACAACTGCAATTCCAACAAACTTACCGAGGACCTGAGCAACAAAGATTTGTAGGTAATGGACAACCACATTTTCAAAATGGTTATCAACAACCATACTATAATGGTTATGTCCAACAACCTTATCAAAGTTACCAGCATTAGATACATTATGCTAGTATGCAAATACCTACTTCTCAGACGATCCCATCTTATCTTGGGTATGCTTCCCCAAACCTAAATCAACAGTTGCCTTTTGTAGCAACTCTAGAATTACTAGATTTGAATCGGCTGACAAATGATCCAATTGCATACGCCCCTTGGTGGCTAGTTATTCCTCATAAACTTCCCTCCAATATTCCTAAATTCAGTGGAAATCTAGGTGAAGATCCATCGAATCATGCAATGACTTTTCATTTGTGGTGCTCACCTAACACCCTCAATGATCATTCGATTAGGCTTCACCTTTTTCAGAGAATGCTAACTGGTTTGGCAATGAAATGGTATATTGAATTGCCTAAAGCTTCGTTTGATAACTTTAGCACCCTTGCCACTACCTTTCTAACCCACTTTCAGCTACCCATAAGGTACGAAATGGGAACAAAACTCCTTACCAACTTTAAACAGACAACATCCACTCACATATATAATCATATTCATGAGTGGTGACATCATCGTCGAATGGTAAAGACCTATGTTCCTGATCAGCTTCTAGTTGAGTGGTTTATTAAGTCCTTATTGCCTTCTATTACTGAGGATGTGGCAAAAGGAGGAGTTGTCACTGAAGAGCAAGTCATTCCTCATGCCCAATATTTAGACTTGATATATAATTAGTCTGTAACACTCTATGACAAAATTCCTGATGCTCCTAGACAAAAATTTTCTGTTCCTCCCCCACCTAAATCGAACAGGGACTCTCAATCCGGTGATGGCATTATTAGTACCTCAAGCATGCAAATTGCAAAGGCTCCATCCGGTAAAGCCCTTGCAGTTTCTAGTCAAAAAGAAAATGACAAACCTCTTGCCTCGGAGATTAATGCCGTGTCATATGACAAGGGCAAGAATCCAAAGCAACTAGGGGGCAAGAAGAAAGGGAAAAATAATAAGAAGAAACAGGAAAAATCACCTCCTAAAAAATCTTCTCAGAACCCTGTTGGGCAAAAGAAACCTCGTTATCCATGTTTAATATGTAATGACGAGCGTTATATGAAAAATTGTCCACATTGAGCTGAGGTTGCAAAATTGTTAAAGACTTCAACTACCTCAGTGGTGTTGACTGATCTGTTTCTGAACCCAAAAACTAATCCGGTTGCTATTGATCATGCTTCCCCATCCCAAGTGCCTATGCTATCCATCTCAACACAACAAAATAATGCTTTGATATCGACAAGGAATAAAGATTATGGGAATCCAAAGTCGTCGAACAAGAAGGCTACAGATCAACCCAGTAGTTCAAGAACAACTTCGCCATAAGTTGTTCCACCCATCATTCCTGAATTAACAATAAAGCCACCAAAGGGGGTAGTATATAAATCGACATTTAATCCTCATGCTCGAGCAGCACAAAATTATAACATAGTGGAGGATTTGGCTCAATCGTCATCCGCTATGTCGACGCTTGAAGTACTGCAGAATTTCCCGTCCCAAAAGTACGCTTTGTTATCAGCAATAGGTGGGATTGATCCAGCAGATTCCAATATTGTGGCCTTTAGCCATAAAGGATATGAACCTCAGTTACCGGCCCAACTCACTTTCCTTATATAGGTAAAAGCCCTCAATAAAATTGTTCATCGAACAATAATTGATGAGGGGGAACCTACCTGTATTATGTCAATGAGTTGCTGGAAAACTTTAGGATCACCACCCTTGTCACGATCATCAACGACATTAAAAGCATTCGACGGAAGAACATACATGCCATATGGGATTTCAAGTAACTTGCAAGTTGAACAAGGTGGCAAGAAAATAGAAATTGAAGTTGAGGTCATTGCCGGAAACCATGACTGCAATATCTCACTGGGAAGGCCCTAGATTTATGTTATGCCTGCCGTTGTGTCAACATATTTTAGAAAGATTGCATTTCCATTCCAAGGTGGAACTACAATCGTTGAGAAACTAACCTTTTCCCCCAACAGTTCACAAACTACTGGAAGCATTCCATTGATCCATGGAAGTTCTCAATCACTTGAAAATGTTGGAGTAGGTCTCCTAACAGACCCTTCCTTAATGAGTACTTTTGCCTTCCCGCCTCCAAGTAATCTGGCGGAAGTGGCCACAGTGGGAAACTGTCATATGATCTCTTCTACATCGTCTAAGATTAAGAAGAACTCCGACCATTTTGATAGTGTGGATCATAGTGATGTATTGCCCATAAGCCCCATAGAATCTTTGTAGCAATCAATTTTCTGGGCCTCGACGACGAACCCAAATCAACACTCAATGAGTGTTTGGCTGGATAGGTCTCTAGAGTATGGTACCTCTTATGATCCTTGGTCTCATATACATGCTACAAACGAAGGAATCATCCAATCAATGATGATAGGAGAAACACCATGGGAAGATTTCCACCATCGTTCTCACCTTCAAGATAACAATGAAGATTATTCAAGTGACATTAATCATCTTTCAGTTTTTTATTTTGTATCAAATACTGTAAATACTGTGGATTCTGAGTGAAATCTGTCCAATATTGTGGAAACTATCACCATTAATATCTCGACCAAACCTAATGTTGTAGAGAATATTCATGTTGGCAAAACTTGTTCTCCATCAGAACTGGAAATATACTGTGCTCTCTTTCGCGAATTCAAAGATGTCTTTGCATGGTCATATAAAGAAATGCGAGGCATCGGCTCAAGAATATTTGAACATGAAATCAAGATGTATCCAGATGTCAAACCAATATGACAATGGCTTCAACCTATTCACCATTAGGGATCCTTCTTAAGTTACCCATAACTTTGAGAAGGAAAACTATTCACTTGAATGTGATGGTAGTCCAAGGACTGTTATATTACAATCTAATCCTTGGACATGACTATTGTTTCAACACTCTTTTGAGTGATGTGTTTCCCGCATGAAGGAAAAATTGTCACTGTTGACCAACTTTTATTTCCTGGTTCAAACACAGCTTCAACTAAAACATCATCCTTAAATGGTCCTTTTGCATCAAGAATGCCTCTTCAACCTTCATTCCATCCACCTAATTATCACGAGTAGTCTGGTGAATGTCACCAAGCTCAAGGGTGCATGCACCCTTATCTATTTTGAGACGAACCCAGCTGAAAAGATAGGTTTCCCTGTAGGTTATGTGATTGGAAGTGTTATCTCACACCATTCACCTATGTTTATTTGGTGGCAAAAGCCAAGGAAGTGCATTTGTCTAATCGCTAAAAAAAACTCTCCTGCTTAACCACAGTGTTTTCCATATGGTTACTAGAGACTCTCTTTTCCTTGATGCCTGGGGGCATGTAAACCTTTTTATGCAAGCTAAAAATGACAAATTTTATTCTTTTCGATTTTTAGCTTTTTAGTTTTTTAACTTCTTAGTTAGGGGATTGGTCTAACACACCATTCACTTTTTTCTGGGCCACGGACGAAGCAAAGGAAGTGTTTTGTCTAGCTGCTGATGAAACCATCCTACCTAACCTCAGTAGTTCCTTATCTTTTTAGTTTTTCTAGCTTTTTTAGCTTTTTAGTTTTGTCATTTCTAGATCACATAAAAAGAAAAAATGAGCAATGTTATCACATGGTTCAATCTCATTAAAAAATAAACCTACCACTGAGCATATGTTCCCCCAGAGTTCAAGCTTGTTAAAAAATGAATCCACCTTTGGTAAATAATCTTTGTGATTTCCTTGCTATCAGCGTTTTGAGCCTTGGTTGTGTTCCTGCCATCACCTCCATTCTTTTGGCCGATCATACGCTTCCACTTGATTGTTTACCCTTTTGAGGAATAGCTGCGTTAAGTGGTCCTGTTAGCCAATCTCTTCACATCAACTTGTTTTTAGAAGTTCCAAGATTACCCAGAACCAGTTGCTACCCTAAACGCTACTCGTTCCTCAAAAAAACGAGTTTCCTTTAAATTCTTTTCAGACTCGTTAGATATGAAACGATCGTCGAGCTATTAGCTTTTCCATCTCGTTAAAGTAATCGAAATTCCATTCCTCCTGTATATTTTAATATTTTTTGGACCTGAGGGAGTATCTTATGAAAACGTTCGAGCGCTTATCTTTTTCAGCTCACTAATGTGATCGAAAAGTCATCCCTTTCGTATTATTTTATCCTTTTTCGGACTTAAGGGATTATGCTATGAAAAATAACTACTGGAGTTTCCTTTTCATCCCTTTTCAAACTCTCTAAACATGAAAAGGACCGAGTTGTATTTATCGTTAAACTCATTAAAAAAATAGCGACGAACTTGTCCACTTAGACAAGAATGAGTTTCACTGTCGCTAGGCTCGCTAAAACATAGTGACAGGTTTGCCCGAAGGGAAAATTATAGAACAAGCATATGTTATCCTCCTCAAGCTTGAGAAAAATAAAGAGGTACTGGTCAGCAATGACTAGGGAAAAAGGGAAGAAAACTTGAAGAATTTTGTGGTAGCAGGTCGCTCTTGAACATGACACTTTCACTCCAGCGCCATGATTGATTTGGGTTGGGTTATTCCGTTCACTGGTCATTTCACCATTGGTCCTCCAAACCATCCATCTTTTGGGGTTAATGCTAGCAATCCATCTCAATGTCACCGATATGTTCAAGAGAAGTCATTCAGAGAATTCACCATCCAATTAATGCCTCATCCATTACAATACCTTCACCCTCCATTTTTCATGACCATCATTCCTGAACCTTGTGTCGTCAGATCGTTTTCACCTCCAGAAAATAATTTTCTTCGTTTCATGTCGTAGAAGTGGGATAAATTAAAGCCCTCCTACAACGAGTCACTTCTTGTCGACGTCATCTCATTATCCAAGAAGTTGACTTAGAAATAACCCTTTTAGTACTTTGAAGATTGCATGCCTCAATGGCAAGTTTCTCACTTCCGGCGACAGGTTGACATCAATGGCCTTCGACCAAAAGACTTTGTGTGGTGTTCGACATCGAATCATATATTTGCACCACGTGAATTGTACTCTAGTACCTTGGGGGTCATCATCATTATCGGTGATTCCTCTTGCGTCTGTTAATAGATCACATTATTGACTGGTAATCAGGCGATGTCTTTCCATGTTCGACTTCAGAACATCTGTTCATATGGATCGACTTGTACATCGGGCAAAGATTCAATAAGTTTGAAGACCTCGGATCTAGTTTCATCCATCTGGGTTGTGATATATATAGGGACATGAAGACATCAAATGTACACAAAAGTTGCACAAATTGTCATCTGAGCCAGGGATGATGACTCTACATATGAAGAATCACGAGTCTGCAACTACAGATGATTATCTGTCCTATGTACATGAAATTGAATTTATAAAGTTGAACATCGGAATGCTTGCCTCAACTATATCATGAAAATTATATTATGATGATGATGTATTGTATTGTATCTTATACAGGTCACCTTCTAGTTTGAATACCTCAGATCCTCATGATAAAGCATTTCACCCGACATCAAAAGATTTACGACTTCATGCTTTAGGGGGTAACTTTTATAGACATATTTAGGCACTACAACCCCAATATTATATGTCAATAAACCAAGGGCTCTTTAATCCCTAAAATTGTTGTTTCATACCGTAAAGGATCATGGTCAACTAATTACATCATTCCCTAGAAGTTCCACCTAAAAAACCACTCAGAACTGGTGAAAATTGGACCACACTGACTGCTCCACTGTCAGGGTGTGATGCATACTGACTCCTACACTAGCCAGGTGTGATGCATACTAAAGAGGCCTTTTGTGGTGTGCGATGAGCAAGGATGGACGAATGTCCGAGACAGTTTTCTAAGTGGATTCTCATGGAATCTTCTAGAAATTTCTCCTATGACACTTGCCTCTCTGAATTTCCCAGGGATGAGTAAGAGATCCAAGAAATATCCATGTGGAACCAAGAACAACAAGTGGATTTACACCAATAAAAAACCCAAAGATGACTCACACCCTTGCACACATATATAAATGGATCCCTCATCTAAGAGATATAGAGGTTGGAATTTTGTAATTTGCAAGGAAGTGCTGATAGTTTGTCTCTGAGAAAGAGAATTATATTGTTGGGTGATCTTGCTTTTCATGAGGTTAAGAGGGCTTTGATGCTGGGAGGATGATGCTGGATCAAACAATTGGGTTGTAATTCTCCCTTCTATTTTGATAAAGTTATTTGAGTTTTCTTGCATACAATTGTGTATTTGTGAATGTTGTTATTTGTGAATGTCATTGTATGTTCATTGTATTTTTGATTCTGCAATGCTTATGATATGATAGATCAAGATTCTTTGACTGTGTTTTGTTACTTGGTTTCTACAGGTATTCTCTAAGTGGGATAAGTAGGAGAGGAGTTGCAAGCTCTATCAAAGGGGAGAGAGATCAAGCAAGGAGTCAAGCAGAAGATCTAGGTTGGTTCCTTCACCTCTCTCTTATCTATCATACATAGAGGAAATCCAAAATTGCTTTGATTGTTTGTTTCTAGGATAGCTTCCAATCCTAGAGGGCTAGCAGATCGAGAAAACACTAGTTTTCCTAGAAATAATGCTATATAATTCGAGCTACCTTCCAAGGCATACTCGAGTCTCAAGCCAAAGAATGCCATTGGCCAACCATGAAGTACGATAAGATTTTGATTTTCCCCTGCAACCCCGAACTTCAAACTTTGAATTCTCTTCTCAGTATACTTCTCACAGCTTCGATAAACTTTTCTTTGATACCATGTAGAAAATTCTCTACAAATATAGCTTTGAATCTAGCTCTGATACCATGTACAAAATTTGTTGTATAGGTTAACCCAATAATGCAATATAAATCAAAGAAGAATACTATAACCTACTTCTACTATCAATTTGTGGAAGCTTAAAGATCAAGCTGAATAATATAACCAGAAGAAGAAGAATCAATGCATAATACACATGAAAATACTTTGGACAAATCCTCAGCTAAAAATCCCACTATCTATATTATCATACAAGGTGGAAATATGTAGGAATTATATAAATCCTGAGCTCTCACAGCTAGCTAGCTCTCAGTACAATCCTCACAGATGCTTACATGAAATCTTGGCTTCTCTCAAGCCTTCCTCTCTGCCCTCCAAGCTCGTATTTCCTTGTGTTGTTCCTTGTGGATTATTCTCACATCACCAAGTGGAATACATTGCTCTCACACACTGTCAGAACTGCATAATCCTCAAGGAATTATTCCTTCTGCATGCATGATTTTTCTTTATAGGAAAACACATCCAACTGATAGTACACTTTCCTTGACATTTAGCTCAACTGGATATTTCTCAGACTAGAAATGCATGAGTTTCTGATGAGGGAATCTTCAGTTAACTGGAGTACACTAGTTGAGTGCATGCATGCATCAACTGACTGTTAACTCTCCATTAGTTCCTCAAATAGTTTGGAACTAATTTAACTGGAGTTAACTCAGTAAACTGAGTTAAATAATTACAACTCAACCTTATCTCTTTAATTTAAGGGATAACTCTTACATGACTTTATAAAGACTTCTAACTTGAATTTCTCCAACTAATCAAGTCAAAATTACTTAATTAGCTATTTCCAAGTAGTTGTTAAGGCTAAATTCGATTTTAATTCACAATTTAATTCAAGGACAAATTAAATTGGAATATTCTTGTTGCCACATTTCAACATCCTCCATTGAATATGAGTCATGAGAAATGGAAGAAGAATGAGAAGATGAATTAGGAATTTGATTTGTTGATTTTCCAATTTTATTACTATTGCATGGACGCACCCTTATCAGAACTAC
The DNA here is from genome assembly GCA_000404065.3 of Pinus taeda. Taxonomy (NCBI): domain Eukaryota; kingdom Viridiplantae; phylum Streptophyta; class Pinopsida; order Pinales; family Pinaceae; genus Pinus; species Pinus taeda. Next base: position 88,146 of record APFE030027748.1, on the reverse strand, counting down.
GAAAGGAGAAGGATAAAAAACAAAAGGAGAAACTTATTCCTCCTCTAAAATTATATATGTTTCATGATCCACATGAGTTGGGGAAGTAGGAAAATCAAGGGTTTCGAGTTCACGGTGTAAAGAGATAAGAACGAAGTGTTGAAACCCTTATTTCAATAAAAATTGATTCATTCCTTCTTTAGAAATTTCACAACAAAGGTGAAGGAATCGATCAAAAAAATCCTCAAATGATTCATTAACTTTCATTCTTAAGAGATTGATTCTATTGCAAACATCTTGGTAATTATACCTGTCAAAAGCTTGATGAAGCCCCCTGAGGAAATTATGAAGGGAATCGATGGAAGTATGTGGCAAGGTATGGCACCATTGGTTAGCATGACCTTCATGGGTGAGGATGGAAAGCACAAAAGCAAACTCTCCATCATTGATTTTATAAGATTGTCAAAATTTAAGAAAATCTAAAATGTTCTTGGTTAAGGACCTTCCATCCACACCATCAAACTTTAATTAGGACAAATGATAGAGAGGCTCATTGTGGATTGAAAATTGATAAAGGGAAAAATTATAGAAACACCTCGTGAGTAAGATTTGAGCATGAGACATTTTAGATAAGAGGTTCAAACTAGATTCCACGGGCTCAGCTTGTCATATGGCCCTCCTTTTAGCACCACTATTGACAGACCTAGAAATTTGTCAACCGAGGGATCCCCCTGATGTGAATTCCCAATTAGACCTCAAATCGTTTAGAGTAGGAGCCCCATCTAGAATACCAGCTCGGTTGCTATGTATTTTTATAGATATTTCTTGGCTTTAAATGTCAACAACAGAGGGGAGTGCACGTGTCTTTGAAAATAAAGGGGCTGTTCCTGGTGAGTGTTTGATCATATGAGTGTCAAAGTTATTTTACTCTAGAGGGGAGGAGACGTGAGCGTCTAAGAGAGACGTAGTAGTACCACCCTAGTAGAGACACACATGAACAAAAAGGGTTCATACAACATCTAGCAGAATAGTCTACAAGGATGTGACAATCATTGAAACCCATATGAAGAGGAATATCTATCAAATATCCAGTGGAATAGTCCACGAGGATGCAAAAATTATAATAGGTATTATAACACATTCTAAATATGGTAATTACCAAAATAACCAAAATAGTTCAAATGCTTTGTCATAGATGAAAACAAACATGAATTACAAACATTCACATAATAGTCTTACACATATCCATAATCCATGCATGAACAATGTGATGCTCCATAGGGCTTATGTTATTAAGTAAAATTTCCAAGACACATGTATACAATGAGCATCACTAGCTCCAATAGTGGAGTGTTGGAGCTACTCCTTACTCCTCAAAAGAATTGATCTATCTCTCTAATGCCTTATGAGAGGAGCGAAGTTGCATATCCCTTTACTCATACAATGAGGGTGTATATATAATCAAGGGGTGATGCTTCACTATTCTTGTGACTCTTTAACTACCGTCATGACTGTTTGACTTCGTATGACCTTTCAACTTACATGACTATTCATATTCCATTTGTGTCCCTTGGACTTCCACTTTATAATACATTTTCAATATACATGATCCACGATGACGATGTGGTCTATGAAAAATCATGACATGACACTGTTGACATGAAATACTTGATGATGTGCCAGTGTGAGGAGACTGTTGTTTCCATGTCTCTGATATCTATTTGAGAATGCTTTTGTCTTCCACCTACTCATGCATTGGTGATAAGGATTCTTCAATGATCTCAAGTCTTGTGTTGTTGTCAGAAATTGGTGTCACTTTACTTTGCCTCAATTGATTAGCTTGCATGTCTAGTTGCAAAGATGCCTTTCAGCATGTTTCCTTTCCACATCTCCTTATTCATTATCCTGCCATGGTTTGAGAGAGTACCTGCATATGTAATTCACTCATGGCGAGACGAAATCAGTATGAAAACCCCCTAGTCTAAGATAGTGCATTTGGATCCATTAATTGAGCTGGGATTGGATGACAGGTCAAGAGAGAGGGCTTAGTGACTACACCATTACATAATTCAAGAATCCAAGGGTGAGGCTTGATCACTAAGACTGTGCAATGCACAGTTCAGGCTAGACTGAGGGAAACAATTATGCAGTCCTAGATGACAGTGAGGTAGGCTAAGGGGATGGACACTGGGAGGACACACTGTGCAATTTAAGGAGGTAAGGGAGACTCAAATACTAAAAAATAACATGGTTCAAAGGCTTAGGGAAAGAACTTGAGGTTTGTGCTTGTGTAGTGCATAGTTAGGACCAAGATGGGAGGAATGATTGTGCAATCTTGGAGGCCAAGGCTAGGCCTTGGGCACATAAACTATGCATTGAAATAGTCTTGGGAGGAAAGAACTACATATTACGTAGTGCCAAGGGCTAAGGTCACACATTGAGGTCTAGAATTGCGCAATGCATAATTGAGGGAGTTCGGGTGGAGCCAAGTTGTTTGGTTGAGTGTGATACCAGTGAGACTGATGTGTATAGTGATATCACTTCAACTGTGATCTCACACTTAGATATTTGGTAACACAACAACATAGATCACCCATGCCACATGAAAAACACATTTCCCTCTATGTGACCACCTTATGACCAGTAACGGCAAGTGAGACACTTGAGATACACTTTACGATGAACATAACGACTCTTGTGTTGAAAATTGTGCAACAAAAAATGTAAAAATAGAAATTGCTAAAAATAGTAGTTTGGCCAGTGTGGAATTTTGGCCACCTTGGGTGAGAGGTGAAACTACTAAAAGTAGCATCTTCTAAAAATAGCATTTCTGGGTCCCTTCCTATTTATAATAGTCCTTGGTCTATCTATAGGAAGTAAATTCAAATTTGGTCTTACTAGCAGTTTGGAATATTAATTAATTAATTCTCCATCAGTTAATTAGTTAAGGAAAAGCAAACTTGAAGTCTCTGTGAGAACATGCAATTATTTCTCCACTAATTGAGGAATGTGTCCTTGATTTTCTCCACTAATTGAGAAATTAAGGAAGAGTTCTATATTGAGAGGATCAGTTGACTTAGTTTAACTTAGTCAAGTTCAGTTAGATTAATTTAACAAGTTGTTAAATTAATGAGATACAGTTTGTTGATGCTTGCATGTATCTGACAACTGTTATTTTCAGATAACTGTGTATTCACTCATGGATAACTGATGCATGTTAGTTCTATCAGAGATCCAGTTGAGATCAAATGAGGGACAATGTATTATGAGTTGGATGAATATTTTTCATATAATGGAAGCTCATCCATGATGAGGATTTATCTCCTTCAAGTTTGTGTAGTTAGATTAGAGGTTAGTGAGTGTGTGAAGAGGCCAATTCACACAGGTGGCAGCACTAGACCCCAAGGAAACCACACAAGGAAATAGGAGGCTTGGAGGGTAGAGGAGAAGGTTTGTGAGAAGCCTTTGATTGTTTATAAGCAGCAGAGGGATTGTACTGAGAGCTGGATAGCTTTTGAGCTAAGGCTTTGTGTAACCCGGACTATGTTTCCACTTGTATGATAATATAGAGATGACATTTGAGGTAGGTGATTTACTCGGGTAAATTATTCTGTGTTATGTGTGATTGATTCTTTCTTATCAGTTATATGTGTTCTTATTGATGTTGCTCATGGTTGATTAAGCTTCCTATAAATTGTTTGTAGAAGTAGATCAGGTGTTTTGCTTTAGTACATTGCATTACTAGGTGATCTACAAGTGGGAAATTTATACATGGTATCAGAGCTAGCTCATTTGTAGAAAAAATATACAAAATTCTTAAGGGTATCGGAGCAAGGTTATCAAAGAAGAACAATATAATGAGAGGAGATTTCAAAGTTTTGAGTTTTGGGCCGAGAGTTTGCAGAGAAGATCTGAAATTTTCTGTAGAAAATTTTCAGAAATAAATAGCAGATTTGGATTCCTTGTGGAAAAATACCCAAAATCAAAAAAACAATCGACTAAATTGGAGTTCGAATGAGGGAGATATCGTTGATTTAAAATCATTTATTTTTCTAGAAAATTTCGTGACGGTGGGAAAGTGGAAATAGATTGGTGTGCTAGACAAGAACCTATATGCACTTGAGTTACAAGATGCATGCAAAGCCTTGAGGAGCAAGGCAAAGGTTAGATACTTGGTGGTTGAGAGGGAGAGTAAATTACCTCTCAACATGCAGTGCCAGAAGAAGTCTCAGACAATTGTGGAGGAGCCACGATTGGTGCAACAACTTCAGGAGGTTGTGGAGCAGCCACAGCTAGAGAAGATGAGAGGAGATTGAGTAGAGATATCTACTCATGCAGAGACCTCTAGTAGGGGGGAAATTCGAGCTAGGTGGGTAGAGGGATCACATGCAGCCATACCTCCAAGCAGGAGGTGGGGCGATGTGGAGTGATCGTCCCAAGGAGGAGGGGCAGGATCCTTAAGGTACCCAACCTCTTGGATGAGACCTGTTGGCATTATGATACAAGTGTTTTCCTTGATGGCACGATGACAGATTATAGTGCAGTAGGTCAGTAGCAAAGAATTGATGATCAAATTACAAAGAATGAAGAAAGCTGAGTATACACGCAGGTTCACTATATACCAAGTTGCGTACAGAGGCAAGTTATATGCAGGTTCACTATGTACCAAGTCGCGTAAATATGCAGGTTCGCTATATACCAAGTAGGGTATACACTCAGGTTATACTCACAAGTTCTCTATATACAAAAATGCGTATACACGCGGGATTGTTGATCAGAAGTCGTGTATGCGTATGCACGCACTTCCATGCATGGAAAAGCACGTATATGTTGGAAAACTTACCTTTGGTCTGTGGCGGTTAGTCCTTGGAATTTGAACCTATGGTTTTTGGACCATGGCTTCTCGACAGACGTGTTGATCCCTAGTATTGAGTTGATGGTATTGGTTTGTTATGGTTTTGGACCATGGTATTGAGCAAGGCTTAAGACTATAAAAGGAAAGAAGATCATTAGGCAAGGGCATGGAGAAAGTCTTGAATATCTGAAGAAGGATGAGATCCAGTATGCAGGTTATGGGTTGCTTGATCTAAGCTAAGGAGGGATCTCACAAGTTGATGGAGAACAAGATCTAAGGATAGATCAGGATCAAATGGTTTGAAATGAACTATCTCTATATGATTGATTGTATTTATTCTAGATCTGTATACTGACGCATGTAATGATCTGAACTGGGTATAACTTAAGTTTGAAATTGCTGCAAGTCATGTTTGAATATTTATAGATCTATACATGGGTTGGCTTTGGTAAAAGCGCGTATGTACGCGGGTTTGGTTTGTCCAAGTAGCGTATGCAATTTAATGCATGATTTTGATGATACATTTGGTTCTGAATAGTGTTGCAGAGTTCAAGGTTCTGCTCTGTGTTCTGTTGACAGCGTTTTGTTGACAGGGTTCAGTGATTCAGTATTGGGGATTCAAAGATTGATAATGCTAGTGTTGATTGATTGTGTGCTTCAATGATATTGATGGGTCCATTATGAAAATTGGATGAAACGTGGCCTTCAAATTATAGAGTTGTGTTTCAGTGTATCTAGTCTGAAAAATTGATGAAAAGTGGTACCTGGAGGAGAGAAGATTGTAGGTCGGCACCTACGTACTAGTATCTTAGCTAGTACAAGAACTATGGGGGTTGTAGCTCCCTTCCAGGAGAAGCTGGAGAACGAGAGAAAGTTGTATCTCTCTACAGGTCGCAGCCTGCGTACTGGTAAAGGACTGCACCAGTACATTGTAAAAGAAGTTTCTTATTAAAGGAAGATAGAAACAAATTGCAGCAGGTGGTTTTCACCCACATTGGGTTTCCACCTTATATCATGGTGTTCATGTGTGCTTCTTGTGTGTGATGATCTGTTCTGTTTATTGCTTCTGTTTACTGTTCATATGGTCAATGAAGTTCTAATGCATTATCCAAAGATCAACATGTAATGGATTATATGACTTATAAATAATCTGGATACACGCTAGTTGCTTTAGACACAGTCGCGTATACACGCGAATATCCTTAACTAAAGTAGTGTATATGAATCTGAGTAAGAAAATGGAAAAGTTTTATTGATCTGATAATACTGATTCACCCCCCCCCCCTCTCAGTATTATTTCCAACAAGACCTTGCTACGGGAGCCCCAATGTAGAGTAGCAGGAATTGACTGATTGGGTAGAGATAGATGTGAATGGAGCGGTAGAGAGAGCTATAGTATAGGGAATCCCAGGACAATGCGTAGCATGCAGGCTGCAGCAATGTGAGAGGCACAAGTGTTTTGCACAGTGCTATGGCACAGAGAGGTGTGCAATGGTGCGAGAAGCATGGAGATGTTGCAGTAGCACAGATGTCAGAGAGGGAGCACTTGTCAGCAGTAGGTAGAGCTTCAACATCAGAGTATGTTTCTAGCCCAACACAGTAGTCAGTTGGGAGTGATTTTGTTCCAAGAGTTGTTGGAGCAAGTGGACTTGATAGATGTGTTGCATGCAAAACATTCTAGAGTTATAGGATCACGTTCGAGAGGAAGCCTTTCTTGTTGAGAGGGAGTGTTGAAAAGTGTGCAACAAGAAATGTAAAAATAGAAAGTGCTAAAAAGAGCAGTTTGGCCAGTGTGGAATTTTGGCCACCTTGGGTGAGAGGTGAAAATGCTAAAAATAACATCTTCTAAAAATAACATTTCTAGGTCCCTTCCTATTTATAGTTGTCCCTGGTCTATCTATAGAAAGTAAATTCGAATTTGGTCTTACCAGCAGTTTGGAATATTAATTAATTAATTCTCCATCAGTTAATTAGTTAAGGAAGAGCAAACTTGAAGTCTTTGTGAGAACATGAAATTATTTCTCCACTAATTGGGGAATGTGTCCTTCATTTTCTCCACTAATTGAGGAATTAAGGATGAGTTCTATATTGAGAGGATCAGTCAACTTAGTTGAACTTAGTCAAGCTCAGTTATATTAATTTAACAAGTTGTTAAATTAATGAGATACATTTTGTTGATGCTTGCATGTATGTGCCAACTATTATTTTCAGATAACTGTGTATTCACTCATGGATAACTGATTCATGTCAGTTCTGTCAGATACCCAGTTGAGATTAGATGAGGGACATTGTACTATCAATTGGATGGATATTTTTCCTATAAAGGAATCTCATCCATGATGAGGATTTATCTGCTTCAAGTTTGTGCAGTTAGATCAGAGGTTAGTGAGTGTGTGAAGAGGCCAATTCACATAGGTGGTAGCACTAGACCCCAAGGAAAATGCACAAGGAAATAGGAGGCTTGGAGGGCAGAGAAGAAGGTTTGTGAGAAGCCTTTGACTGTCTATGAGCAGCAGGGGGATTGTATTGAGAGCTGGATAGCTTTCGAGCTAAGGCTTTATGTAATCCGGACTATATTTCCACTTGTATGATAATACAGAGATGGGGTTTTAGGCAGGTGCTTTTCCTGGGTAAATTCTTCTATGTTATGTGTGATTGATTCCTTCTGATCAGTTATATGTGTTCTTATTGATGTTGCTCATGGTTGATTAAGCTTCCGCTAAATTGTTTGTAGAAGTAGATCAAGTGTTTTTGCTTTAGTACATTGCATTACTAGGTGATCTACAAGTGGGAAATTTCTACATGGTATTGGAGCTTGCTGATTTGTAGAAAAAGTTCTACATGGTATTAGAGCTAGCTAATCTATAGAAAAATTCTACAAAATTCTACAACTTGTGCAATAGTGCTCAAAACATTGTGAATGAGTGTGACCCAAGTTTACATTGTTAGGAAAACTCATACACACAAAGGTAGACCCTTGAAACCATTGAAATAGGATTTTACACATTGTGTGATAGCTAGTATGAGAAAATATGACAGTTTTCTTATGCTGCAAATGAGACCAAAACACTTAAAAAAAATACATGAAATGAGTTTCAATGTTTGTGACAATACATGGAATTGAAGAAATAATGATGTGACAATGAAAATGTGTCCTTCTTACTTCAACTTCATGAGAGATGTGATTTGTTTTTCATGTCTATCCTCCAAAGGGCTGTAAATCAAATGGAATCTTCATGTGATCTTGATCATATTCCAGTGTTCCTTCATCTTCTTTCTTGATGATCATCCTTTGTCCTCAACTCCTTAGTTGTCATATAACATGCCTTCTTTCTCCATATCCTTCTTTATCATATTTCCATAGCATGGTAGAGTTCCTATGTCTGCAATCCACTAATGAAAATATGACATTAGTTTGAAAAACCCCTATCTAATATGTTGCATGATGATTCATTGACTGAGTCAGAACCAGTGTTGGGACAAGGGAAATGCCCAATGACTGCATAGTTTTGTAGTTCAGGAAGATAGGGGTAGAGCTTGGGATCTAATACTACCCAATGCACATTTTAGGATGGGTTGAGGAAAAATATTGCACAGCTTGAGATCTCAGTGAGCTAGGACGAGGGGTTGGAAATTGGTTTAACCAACTGCCTAGCTTCAAAAGAGAGGGGGGATTGGGTGATTACACAATTTTTGGATTCGGGGCTTGGGTTTGAGCACTAAGGTTATGAAATGAGCAGTTCTAGGCAGTAGAGACTACACATTACATAGTTCCAAGAGATAATATTGTTGTGTAAGGGCTGAGAATGTCCAATGCAGAGTTCATGAAGGTTGGATGAGGCTAGGTTGCTATGAACTTTAAAAAATTTGGCTAAGTGTGGGATTAGCGAAACTTATGCGAACACTAATAGAACTTGAATGTGATCACACACTTTGACACTTGGAAACACAACATAGATTATCTAGAACATATGAACCCATACTTCCCTTAGTGTGACAACCTTTGTGACAACTTACGACAAGTGTGGCACTAAAGATAGACTTTGCGATGATAATGATGACACTTGTAGGACCGTGCGTGAATATTTGGAAATGAATGAAAAACATGCCTACATAATAAGAAAAACTCATTATCACAAATATTTCCCCTTGAAACAAACCAAAACTCAACCTTTCATTGTAAGCAACAATTCCCATGCCAGAAGACGACATTTTCTATATGAAAATAAAAATGTGAACGACATTTGTGCTACATGAACGATAGTGAAAGAAACACACGCCAAAGAAAAGATAACATGAAAATGACAGTGCAAGCAAGTGAATGTGATAGCCAAAAACATAATAGAGAAGCTCACAAAAACAAAGGTGTGCATGAGCGACAGTTTTCAAAAATCACCGAAATAGAAGTACAAACGCGACTATAATGTGACAAATTGTTGTTGTCAGTTTTCACTAATTTTCGACATCAATTGGACATCACATAGGTACGATATTCATATAGTGATTGTTAGACTAGGAGTTAACTCCTTAAATGTGATTGATTTATTCATTCAAGTTGTTCATTATTATATACAAGAGGGAGTGATTGTTTAGTTCATCTCTCGATGACTCCATTTCTTCTATTATTTATTTACACTAATTATAGTTGTTCACCCAATCCCTATGATTAGGTGTCAACATTCCCCCCCTTAATCTAAAGGGATGTTGGTGAGTCCAAGCATCATTCTAAATCTCTCAAGCTTTTCTCTTACAAGCACTTTTGTGAAGATATCTGCAATCTGCTCATTAGTGGAACAAGGACAAAGATGGATGGTTTTGGCCTCAACATGATGTCGAATCAGATGATATTTTGTATTGATGTGCTTTTTTTGATCATGGAACTTTGGGTTCTTGGCCAACTTTATTGCTGAGGTATTGTCAATCATGAGTGGAGTCAATTATACTTGTTTTACCTGCAAATATTCAAGAATTTTCCTGAGCCACACAATTTCTTTTGTTGCCTCAACTACTGCCACATATTTTTCCTTTGTTGTGGAATCCGCTGGAACTGATTATTTGCATGATCTCCAGGAGATAGCTCCCGATCCAAGATTCATAGCATAACTTGAAGTAGATACCCCAGTTTCTTTATCTCCATCAAAGTCTGAATCAAAGTATCCAATCAAGTTGAAGTCGCCCACCTGTGTATACTTGATTCCAAAGTCTTCAGTTCCCTTCAAGTACCTTAGAACTCTTTTTGCGGTAGACCAATGTCCCTCACAAGGATTTTTCATAAACCTGGAGAGGATTCAAACAGCAAACGAAATGATTGGTCTGGTAGTAGTTAGGTAGTTTAGACTTCCTACAAGTTGTCTATACTTTTTTTCATCCTCAAATTCTTTTCCTTCAATGGATGCGAGCTTTAAGTTTTTTTCCATTGGAGTAGTCAGAGGATTACATTCAGTCATGCCAAACATGTTCAACAGATCTCTAATTTACTTCTTTTGAGAAAGGAATATGGATTTTGGATGTTGAGTTACTTCAATACCAAGATAGTAATGAACATAGCCAAATCAGTCATTTCAAAACCTTTCCTCAATTCCTTCTTTATGGATGCAATGTAGCTCTCATTGTTCCCTTTCATCAGAAGGTCATATACATATACCACAAGATATACAAATATTTTTCCAACCTTCTTAACAAACAAAGTTAGATCATCAAGATAATAATGTTTGAAATTGAGTTTTAGAAGATGCTCAGTGAGTTTTTCATACCAGGCTTGCGGTGCTTGTTTGAGGCCATACAAGGATTTCATAAGTTTGCATACTTTATGTTCATGTCCTTTTACAAAACATCATTTAGGTTGGGACATAAAAACGTTTTCTTTTAGATCTCCATTCAAGAAAACAATTTTTACATCCATTTGATGAACTTTCCAACGTTCTGAGCTGCTAGGGAAAAGAGTGTCTAGATGGTAGCCCATTTTGTTGTGCGGGGAAATTCTCCTCATAATAGACCCCTTCCTTATGTGAAAAACAATTTTCCATAAGCCTAGCTTTGTGCTTGTCAAGTGAGCCATCAACTTTATACTTGTTCTTGTAGACCCACTTGTAGCCAATTGGTTTGGTTCCCAATGGAGGATCAACCAGCTTCCAAGTGCCATTCTTTATTAGGGCATCATACTCCTCTTGCATCGCTTCCTTCCATTCATCATGAGAAGCAAATTCTTTGAAGGAATTTGGTTCCAAATTTGTAGACAAATTCAATTCACAATAATAAGAAACATCCATATCAACAGGTGAATCAGAGTCATCTACATCACCTCCATTTTTCTGGTTTTAATTTCTAGTTCCTGTCTTTCTAACCTGATCAGGAAGAACACTTTCAAGTGTCTTTGTCAGCCACTTTGGGGGACCTTTCTTAGATGGTCTAGGCTGCTTCGTTGATTGAGTTGGGACTGAATCAAGATTGAGTCTCTGAATTCTGTCAATCACATTACTCAAAGTATCATCCATCGTTGGAGTTTCATGCGGTGGAGAGAGTGGTTTAGAAAAAGATTCCATAGGTTGATCTAGTATAGGAATCCCCCCTTCAAGATGTGGAATCTAATTATCAAATTCTTGAAATGATTTTTCATTTGCAAATCTATCCAAGTGATCAAGTTGTCGCTCAACAACATTGTCAGTTTTGGATGATTCAAGAAAGATTACATGTCATAATACACAATTTTTATTGACTTCATCATAGAGGACAGTATGCTTTTGGAGGTGTTGAATACCCTATGAAGATACACTTATGACTTCTTGCACCAAGTTGTTTCTATGTTACCTTTGGTATCAAAGCATAACATGTGGAACCAAAGACCCTGAGATGTTTTACCAAAGGAATGTGCCCATACCACATTTCATAAGGAGTCTTGTTTCTAATAGCATTAAATGGACATCTATTCTTTACATATACAACACATAGAACTGCATCAGCCCAAAACATCGATTTCACATTTTTGAAAAACATCCTGGAGCGTACCATTTTTAAGATTTTCCTATTCATTCTTTCAGCTACTTGGTTTTGTTGGGGATTATAAGGCACAGTTGTTTGATGTTTGATCCCATGTTTGCAAAGATAGTTTTCAAATTCATTTGAAGTGTATTCTTTTCCATTATCAGTGCGAATAGAGCCAATATGAGATTGTGCATCATTTTCAATGCATGTATGAAAGTTATTGAATGTTTGAAAAGCATCAATTTTGTTCTTCAATAAATAAACCCAACACATTCTGGTGTAGTCACCAATAAATGTCATCATATATTTATTTCCATTTGCAAAAGGAACAGGTATTGGACCACATAAATATGAATGAATGAGTTCAAGTTTTCTATGTGCTCTTGAATGTGATTCATGGAAAGACTGTTTGCTATGCTTTCCTAGAATGCAAACTTCACATTGCTTAAGTTTCCTAGGAATTGTAAGCAAACTAGTAACACCATTTTTCTTCAACAAGCGGAGTTTGTCATAGTTCAAGTGTCCAAATCTAGCATGCCATAATAAACTTGATGGAAATGTACCTTCTTCATAATGATAATTGTGTGAGAAATTTTGTACACGAGCAGAGGTACCCTATAGCTTGAGAAGCCTTTATTATTCTATCCCGATCATGACAAGTGAGTGGTTTGATGCTTTTCTCACCTCAAGCTTGCCATAAAACATATGAATGGAGTGTCCTTGCTGGTGGATGTGGACCAAGGACAACAAGTTTCTCCTCAACTTTGGGAGATATAGAACATGATGTAGAAGAAAGTCTGGAAGACCAGGGAATTTAAGCCTAATTGTGCCAAGCCCTAATGGCTTGAGTTTTGATTTGTCTGCAAAGTATACTGCTCCATCAACATTGCTAGTAAATTCTTCAAAAAAATCTCTTCTAAAAGTCATGTGGCAAGTTGCTTGAATCAAGTAACCAATCATTTTTCCAAGAAGCAAGTGAAGAATTAAATAAGTCTTCATTTACTCCAATATTGCAGTGTGCCACAACATAGTGAGTGGATTCAGGTTCTTTACCTTTCTCTTTGTCATTAGTTTCACCTTTGGGTTGGTTTATTTCCTGCTCAATTCTATCCCAAGGCAACTTGCATGTGGATGCATCATGTGATCCATCTCCTTTGTAGCGTATGCAGTGAAAATCTAACTTTTCTCCTTGAGAGTGTCTGCTGCCCTATCTCTGAAATTTCTTCCTCTTCCTCTTCGACCATCTCTTCCTCTGGAAGAATCTTAAGAAAGATTATTTTCTCTATGAGCAAGGCACACATCCTCTTCAGAAGACTCGGGAGCTGTCTTCTTACCAAAGGCTTTCTCTCTTTCATTAATTTTTTCACAAGGGAGTCAAAGGTAATATCTTTGAGGTTTCCATTTGCTTGCAATGACTCAAGAAAATTTGAGTAAGTGGGATAAAGTGTCTTGAGAAAAGTTATCAAAGGAATATCTAGTTCAACATTGGTGACTTTGATATCATGCATTATAGATTTTACTTCTGATGCAAGAGCAAGAGGATCATTATTTTGTAATTCAAGGGTGAAGAGTTTAATCATGAGTTGAACAACTTCAAGTGCAGAGTGTGAGTCATAGAGTTCCTTCCATTTTTGTAAGGCTTCAAAAGCATTTGAATATGGTGAAATATGGCGACTCACTTCTTCATTTACTGATGTTGCAATCAATGCATAAGCCTTGTTGTTCTTATTTTCCCAAATGACAAATTCCTTGTCTAAGGTAGGCTATTCTGGCTCTTTACCTGCGTCTCCAACACACACTCCTTTCCACAGCTCATTACAAATGAGAGTGTGTTTGATTTTCCACAACCATTCAAGATAATTCTCCTTCCCATTGAGAACCACTCCCATAATAGATATTAATGAATGCATTGTAAAATCTGTGTATTGTGGGAAAATAATACTTCTGCTGCAAAATTTTACTCCTAAATAAATCTAATTCTGATATATGAAGACAGAGGTGTTATGTGCGGAAGGTGGTATTTGGGGAAGGTGTTATTGGAGGAAGGGTGATACCATGTCAGACAGCGTTATTATGATGGAGAGGCACAGAGGCACACGCGCTATGGGACGGGGTCAATATCATGAACCGAGCAAATTATGATAGCAGTGTATTATGATATAAAAAGAGAAACATAGTTGAAACAATACCAACAGTTTCAAGTAGAGACATCATTATACTATAATTCAAAGAAAATGAAACTATGAAACAATATAATATATGTCAGTGTTCTTTGAGACTTGTATATGAAGACAGACAATGAAAGTTGAAATTTGGACAATGTTATACTATCTCTACCAATTGCGTTAACTTGTGGTAATGAAGGAAGGACAAGTTCAACGTAATATAACCTAGAAGGTGTCAATGTATATAACCGAACAATGTTAATGTATATAACTTGGAGTGGATCCACATATGCCAAGGACCGAGGTATTGATTGTGTATGGTAGCCCGGTGGGTAGGGTATGGTATGTGGGTGGAGGGAGGTTATGGGAGTTGACTATTTATGGAGGAGGGTTGTGGAGGTATTGACGAGTAGTCATATGGGAGCAGCGTTCAAAACTGGGAGGCCTTTAAACCTTGTGAGTTTTCAAGCTTCAAAACCATGGGCGTATGGGAGCAGTGTATGGACTGAGGAGCAACTTATCCACTGATTCCTATAATTTACTTGTGAATATACCAAGATCAGGTTGTTACCTACCATACAGTCGCGACTCCTTTCTCATGCATATCACACCATCACCTTTCTCATGCCACTCAACAGTCGGCCCTCCACGACTCCATTTGCTTATAATGACTCTGCCAACAACATTCAATGCACAGTAGTGATTTGTTAGTCTGCAAAAAAAATGTAGAATGGAGGAAAAATAGATAGAATAGGTAGAATAGATAGAATGGGAGTTACAAACTAGAAAGGGAAGCCAAAAATGGTGTTGGCTCTGATACCATGTCAAACTAGGAGGTAACTCCTCAAATGTGACTGATTTATTCATTCATGTTGTTCATTATTATATTCAAGAGGGATTGACTGTTCCATTCATCTCCCAATGACTCTCCATTTCGTCTATTATTTATTTACACTAATTGCAGCTACTCACCCAATCCCTATGATTAGGTGTCAACAGTGATATGATTTTCCAAGCTTGTGTAAATAATCCATTCATGCACTTGTTACGGACTGAGCATGTGTGATTAAGTGAATTCAACACTTCTAGTCCAAGAAGGGAGCTTAAAAGCATCAGCTGACCAAGAAGTGACTATCGAATAATTGATCGTAAGATCCATAGAAGGCTCCAAAATTTGAGTGTACGCAAAATCTTGAAGGGTGTTTTCTTCATTGACAACAAGTTTGTACTAATATAGACTCTTTACAACACACAACCTCCTACCTATAGGAGGCTAAAATCTCCACTAATTATCCATCTCCTACTCGAAGGGAGCTACTACCCCCTAATCATGTTTAATTTATCCTACCCGAAGGAAGCCAAGACTCCCTCACTAAATCTAACAAACCTCAACACCTTCATCGACCACTTTTCAAAATTTTCTTACTGGATCCACCTGTCTCAATCAACCATAAAAAAACATCTAGGCCACCACCCACACTAACCATATACCAAGATACCAACGATGGAATCACTGAACAACTGAATTCCAAACACTAAATACCAGTCACTACATCACTCAATCAACCACTAAATACCAAACTACTCAATACCAACATACCAATCATTGAATACTAGTATACTCAATAAGCAATCACGAAATCAAACCAATATACAATTCACTGAATACCAACTGTTGAAAACCTTCTCAACAACACATTATCAGTCCATACCATGCCAATTCCTTTCAAGAACCATATCAAACACTAACTGGAAAATATCCATCAATTAATTCAAATCACATCTCAATATGTAACATCATTGTCATGCAACAAGCTAAAGTCATCGTGAAAATATGGGAAAGAATAAGAAACAAGATATAAGATCTATGTCCAATAAGTCATGATACTTATGTCACTGGAACCAACTTGTTAATTATATGTTTGAGCCACAATCATTAAAACACCTCTATGCATGTCCAAAAACAAGACCAAATGTGTACAAAACTTCTCTCACTACAGACAGGTCAATCAAAAAAAGCAAAAACATATTTGTGATACAAGTAGCCATATTATTCATCTATACTTTCTTTGTCTCTATCGTCTGGACCATGTATTGGAACAATTTGTTCATTTCCCCAAAACCCTAGTCATAATACCACCAATAACATCTCTATCTAAGGCACAAAGAATACCTCAAATTCATAGACATAGAGGGATCCAACCCATTGCTATAGTCATAAACCATCAGTGATGTCACATTAATCTCTATGCTCAAATGATTTCGATAAACATAGATCAATCATGTAGGTCTATTTCTTTGCATCAAATCAATTCATTATGCATATATTTATCATTAGTTCAAACAAGATATTCAACCTCTTAAAGTGACAAAATCAATCTCACTGTTCAAGGAGGATCTCTACACACACAAGTGACAAAACCTTCTTCTAATTCCAATATCTCTATAAAAAGTATAATATATGCAAACAAGACATCATGTAGACCTCATTGTTCCTCCAAAAACATTTTTAGTAGCTATTGAAAATGACCTTTGTTCACTGAACAAAATCTCAGAAAAATTATTAATCAAGGAACTTCAAAAATCTTCCATACTTCAACTAGATTCACAACAACATTATTGCCGATTAGATCACAATAGTTTCAAATACTAAGCATTATAGTGTTTAACTTCTCTACCCTATATAATGTAGATCGATTTTACAAGAAAATAAATTACTAGTGCCATTGTAATCGATTGTGTGTGAAAATATAGGTTTACTTATTTTTATTAAAAAACTTTTCTTTGTCCAAAACAGTATGCTCTAGATAAATTACTAACATATATTTATATATGAATTCAATCATGAAAGGAACACCTAGCTATAGGAAAAGTTTACTAGTAATTGTTTTGCAAAACAAAATTGATAGAATCTTTTATCTCTGAGAATGAGATCAAACCAAGCCAAACCCAAGTCATTGCCAAAACAACCATATCCTCTGCATACACATCACAACCTTCAAAAATTTTCACAACAACCAAAATATAAGTTAGTACTGCCATAGAATCAAGACATCCTTTGCATACACATTAATTCTCTACAAACAATGTGATCTGAGCAAGTGAAGACATATTGTTTAAGAGACAAAGATATTTGATCAAATTTTATTTATATAGATCTACTCGCTATATCCTCCATTACACCTTTATTCAACAAGTTAGATCATATTTTTCAATGCTTGATCACCTTTGTGCACCCTTGCACAATCTGTATGAGAGAAAGCATAATAAATTCAAAGAAAATGCACACACTAAATGCTTATCCTTGCTCCCTTTTTATCAATTTTCATCTCCAAATACTTCAGGACAAAAACTATTTTTTTTTTAAATACCACAAGAAAAAATTGATGTAGGTATTATTGACAATGTCAATAAAACACGCGTGCACAATTCAATGAGCAAAACCCTAGTTTCACGTCTTGGTTTTTATTTTATTTACCTACAGCCATTGTTGGGAAAAATGCTAAGAGGGAGGGGGGAGGCCATCAGTGAATCAATATTTCCAAATAATAAAATTTTCAAGTTCGTTTCTTGATTTCTATACGTGACTTTACAGAAGGGAAACCCCGTGCGTACAAGAGTGTTCTTAAGACAAGTAGTGTATATCCAATAAACTTACTCTGTAGTTAATTCATCTTCTATTTATTTTTATCCAATGCATCAGTACTTTATTAAACATTAAATGTATAGTAACCATGTGCAGTAAGAACAAAATAAACCATCACACATAAGCAATAGACATGAAAACTAGGATTTAAGGTGGAAACCCAATGCGAGAAAGAAACCACCTGTTGTTGTCATCTCTCTCTTTTTTATAATATAAAGAAAAACTTTTATAATCTTGTATTGGTGCAGACTCATAACAGTACGTAGGCACCCACTTTCAGAAGGCTACAACCTTCGCTCATTCTGCAGTTGCTACTAGAAGGGAGCTCCAACCCCCTTAATCTTTTACTGTCGTAAATGTATACTGGTATACAGACACCAAACTGTAGAAGGATACAACCTTTTCTCACTCTCGAGTAGCTACTGGAAGGTAGGTCCAACCCCTTGATGTAATTTACTAGCTACCACTAGAAGGAAGCTCCAACACCCTCATCTGTGGGGACCACATTTGATAGATTTTTATACTGGATCCACCTACTACACGACACACCACAACTTGTAGGTAACATTTCATCAAATTTTCAGACTTGACCTACTACCAAAATTTAAGCTCAAAACCAATCATCAAACTGAAACTTATCTCTATAACTCAATCATTAACCCAACCAATAACTAAACCAATAGAACCAACTAATCACTAAAACCCAATCATTGAATTAACCAAAACTCAACCAATCAACTAGAATAGTTAGATCATTGTAACTAGAATACCAAACATCATACTGCACATCATAAAACCATTTTATGTTACTGCCAACCCTGATAAACCATCTCTTAAAATATGTACATTACTTTGTAGTAGAAAGCCCACATGTGTACGCATCTTACATTCTATAAAACGCGCGTATAGATCTGCAAATTCAGAATCAATTCTTCACTGTAACATAGAACTTCAAACATACCCGGATCTTGACATACATAAAAAATCACATGTTAAGATGCCATCAACACAAATCATATCATCCCATAATTATGATTGTCATCTCAGATCTATTGGATCTGATCCATCATCAAATTGTTAGGTGCATACTTAGTTTAGATCAAGAAAAGCATCAATAGTCCATAACATTCATACTTGCTTCAGATCTAACTATTCATAAGATTCCCATCACTTGCACACTTTTCACGCCTTGCACACCCACTACCACTTTGATACACATTATCTTATATAGCTTAACCTTTATCCAATACCATAGGTCAAAACCATACTCAAGCCAATGATTTTCTTAGATGTGATCAAAACATCCATTATCGGGCTCAATACCATAGGGCAATACCATGGTAAGTAAACTTGGTATTTTATAATACCATGGTGCAAAAAGTATACTAGCCTTTGTTTCTTCACATGTGTGTGTGTACATGAATTTTCTTAACATAAACCACATATACTTATTCAACTTCCAACTTTATCATTCCTCTGCCTCTTAATTGCCATGCCTTTGTCAAAACATGGTCACATATGTAAACACATCCTGTTCACATCTTCATCAAGTGGGTTTCCATCAAGAGACAACTTATTAAGTAGGTTTCGATTCATTAGGTAGGTGGTCATCAAGGACAACTCATCAGGCAGGTTTCCATCAAGGAAAACACCTAATTCATAATGCCAAGAATCTCCCCCTTTGGACTTGATAACATCCACTTTAGTGTTTTGTCACCAAAACCTATAATACCTATAAACACATCAACCCAAAGCACCAAACCAAGCTACTCCAAACACCAAGTTACTCTCCCCCTTTGACATCAAGGTCAAAGGGTTGACCAATGCTAAATGAAGACTTCCATATATGAACTGCTCAATATGGACACTGACCATGCTCCCCTAAGAACATGGTGAAGTTTCAAATGAATGTACAATGAATGTATGGCTCATATGACTTGTCCTATCACTAAAGACTCAAACTTACATCAATTACCTAATCATAGCAGGTCTACATATTTGGCATCATTATTACATCAACTTCCCAAACATAGTGGGGTTACAAATTACATCTCATGTCCAAAAGGACTTGACCATAATAGTCCATACATGATTGGATATTACAAATAAGTAAACCATTGGTCTTTACATGACCTTTAAATCAAATGACATATATGATATGTATAACTGACACCCAGGACCAGAATAAGACCATGATAGTCACCAAAAACTATCATACGCCATATATGACCTGAACCATAAGCATCTGTCAGCAACATCAAGAATAAAAACTTGTACATTTCCATCAATTCACTAGATAAGACAATGTAGCTTTAATGTCATCAACCTATGATATGGTATGCAACCACAACATCATAAGACATGATCATCATAAGATAAGATAGTGTAGCATGAGTCTTCAATATGCCATGTCTCCAAGTATCATCTAGCAAATATAGAAGTAGTGCTCATATATTCACATGACCATTTTTATCATATCACGTACATGTGTAAGCACCATAGTCATCATCCATGACAACAACATCATCATAAAATAATCATAGCAAGAACTATATGTTATTTCCACAACAATCCCAACATATCAAACATGTATTATCACTAGGGAGTTTTCTAACATCCCACATCTAATAAGCATCAACCGTGATAATTAACATATGTGAGAACCAAGCCTATCATCATAAATTAATATAGGGAGAAGTATCCATCATTCCTTAACATCATCAATATGTGACTAAGTCATGTCTCCAAATAGCGATGTCTTCATGAAACATGCAATAACACCATTTTCTTGGACCGTTTTCTTCATCGAAGAAGAACTCTCTCACCAAACTCACTTCATCAATTTGAAAATCATCCATAACGTCCTTATCTATAGTTCATCTATCATGAAGATAGAAATATGTATCTAGCTTCCCATCAATGAGAAAAGAAAACCACGAACTCACAATTATTTATCAAACTTTGTTAGTAACTAATCTCCTTGATACCATCAAAAGAAACAATTCTCAAACACTACACCATGTGAGAGACAAGAACTATAGGAGTCTTCATCCAAAACTGCACCATATGGAATTTATGCATCTTTGAAGGCATGATGAAAACAACATAAAAGTAATGAATGACACTTATCATCATCAAATAATGAAGTTGTGTACTCAATATTTGTTTATCTTATTGAACTTATGAAGATCACCATGTAAACAACATAACATATTTACCATATGCATCATCAAAAGAATCATCCATAAATCCGATCAATAGCATTAAAACAACTTTGTGGCTCTAGCAATATATAAGTATCATATGTGATTTCATCACAGGCAACCCATGACCACATCATAAAATGATGCATCATTTAAACACTTCAGAAACCTAAGCATCATCACATACCAAGGACATCTAAGCAAACCTA
This sequence comes from Pinus taeda, assembly GCA_000404065.3. Taxonomy (NCBI): domain Eukaryota; kingdom Viridiplantae; phylum Streptophyta; class Pinopsida; order Pinales; family Pinaceae; genus Pinus; species Pinus taeda. The sequence continues at coordinate 67,108 of APFE030027748.1, read as the reverse complement.
ATGCCAACAATGCATTATTAAAGCATAGAAAATGCTCCCCCTAAACCTGTTCCAATTGTAAACTGTTAGATATGAACATATCATTTAATATATCAGTAAGAATCATCAAGGCATCATCATCAACCATTCATCCATCAAGTCATCAAAACTTATACAAGTGAAAATCACTTTTAAATAGCAACAACAAATTATAACCTTCAACCATCATAACAAAAAAACCAATTGATAATTCACTAAACCATATCATACCCTTTTCCTGAGTCTGTCCCATTGTTTCTTCATCAAACCAAAATATACGCAATTGTGCAATTTAGAACTCACGTATACACACAACTTGTCTTCATAGGATCTATGTACAGAAATTGAAATACACAAATTTCACACCTTCAAATCCCCGTGAGTCTGTTCAGTATACACATGTGCATTATGACTACACCAAAGACATTGTCAGTAGTATGAGCAACATGAAAAAAAAAACTATGGGAGTCATCATCAAGTCACATATGTATTACTCCCCTTAAGATTGCATATCACTGATCCTGAGGACCTGATAATTATCTTCTATTTTCATGAGGTCAAGTACCTCTCACCACTTATGCAGTCAATGTTAGAAATATTAATTTACGAATAAGAGACTAGAATAGGCACCATCTTCTTTTACTCTAAGTATGAAACTTTCTCATATCTATGAGAATTCCATTCTTCAAACACACAATTTGTCTCAATTTCTATATCCTCTTATTATGACTTTTCCAATTACTTCATTCATAACCTTACACTTGGTTGGTGTAAAAACAATTATATTTCCCTTATCTGCCATTTGTCCTACACTTAGAATATTTTTCTTTAGCCCCTAAACTAATAAACCATCAACTGCTACTCTAGTTTTATTAATTCGGGCTTTACCTAGTCCTAGAAATTTTTTTGAAACATCAGTTCCAAGAATAACATTACCATGATGGTTCTTCTTGCCATACTACATTTTACTCTTATCTCCAGTCATGTGATGAGAACATCCACTATCTTCATCTTCAACTGAGTAGAGCAATACCACACCTTATATGTTATTTTTTTTCTTACTTATTGGTATATCCACCTTTTTCAACTTTTTTGATATTAATATTCTTATCTGGTTGCTTACCATGTTGTCCATTGCGATCCATAGACTTGTTCTTGCATTCTTTTGCTACATGCCCAAACTTGTTATAAGAATAACGCCTTATATGCTTTATATTCCTTCTATTGCAATCAATGGATTTGTGCCCAAACACATTGCAAGTAAAACCATTACAGGAAATTTTGGCCTAAAAGTGGCCTCCTAAGGAAAAATAATAAAATAATAGTTAAAATAATAAAATAAGAGTTATAAATTTTGGATGGAAAATAAGAAAGCTATTTTTTTTTAAATTATATTTTTGGCTTATCTCCTTATAGCTTTACTCAAATTTCAAGTGTAGACACTTGTTGGGTGTGAAAATAAATTTTGCATCCAATGAGTACCCATCATGCATACTTTTGAGAAGCCCCACATTCACAAAAATTAAGATACATTAAAAAAGCATGTTAAAAATGATTTTTTAATGTATCTACAATTTTTATCAATGTGGGCCTTCTCAAAATTATGTAGGATGGGTACTAGTTGGATGCAGAATTTGATTTTGCATCCATTGAGTGTCTATGCTTGAAATGTGAGTAAATATATAAGGAGATAAGTAAAAAATACAATTAAAAAAAAAAAAAACAAATTTTCTTTTCTTCCTTCCAAAACATTTACATGTACCTCTTTTAAAATTTAAATGGTTTTTATTGCTTTACATATTATGACATGGAAATTATGTGAAAATATCATGGGCACGTTTAGGCTAAAATTTCCTCTAATGAGTATTCCTTAAAATACCTAGAAGATGACGATCTTTCTGTGAAATGGTTATTAGCTTGAAACATTCTACCTCAGCAACTGGATGCAACATGTCTGAAATTATGACATATAGAACATTCAATGTTATTGATGAGAGGATACAATCGATTAACACTTCTATAATTAGGAGTAAATGATTTCTTTTGAAGAATTTCTTTCCTTGGTTGTTGATGAGGTTGAGTTCTTATCTCCTTGTTGAGTATTCCCAGTTTTTCATTAGAATTCCTTGTCTCAACTTGTTAGCTAGATTCACCTTTAACAGTTTCATGAAAACCAAGACCATATCTGATGGCAGGAGGACTTTGACTACTAAGAATATTATCCAAAATATTAGTATTATCTTGAAATTGCAATTTTTTATCTTTTTCGTCTAATTTACCTTTTAGGATATTTACCTCAACCTGATATGGATTCATCTTCTTCAGTCTGTTTCTCCCAAATGTGAATATTTGCTAACATTTGTAACTATTACTACATCTGATATATTCCTGTGAAAGTCTTCAATAAAAGTACCATTTTCTTCTAGGGCATCCATGAAATTATCATCAGACTCATCTTCAAATGCCATAAGTAATTGACAACCTTGATCAGACTCACCTTCTTCACCATTTGAAATACCATCACTACCTTCATGTGTATAAAAACTTCTTTTGTTTTCAATCCTCTTCTTTTTTATTTTGAAGCTTCTTTTCCTTTCTCTTGATTTTATTTATAAGGAAATTTAGCAGCATAATGACCAACTCTACCATAGGAAAAACATTAGAAAAGGAATCTTACCTCCGAATCTTCCTGTACCCACTTGGAGTTTCTTTACAAAGTTTTTCTCTTGTTCTTTTCACATAACTTGATTGTTCCTTCTCTTTTCCTTTTGCATTAGCTTTAAAGGTTACTTCTCTCATATCTGAAGCACCACATTTCGTCACCTCAAATGTTATAAATATTCCATGGAGTTGATCAGGTGTGAGACTTTTCAGATCCTGCATTTCTTCAATAGAAGATACTTTAGTTTTGAACTTCAGAGTTATGTTTCTCAAAATATTTTCAATAATAGAAGCTTATTTTATTTCTTCACAAACATTTCTCATGGAATTTACAACTTCATCTACTCTAAGAAAAAATGTTGCAATGCTTTCATCATCATGCATTTTCAATGTCTCATATTGTATTCTGAATGTTTGAATTTTAACACTTTTTACCTTGGTGTCTCCTTCATAACTTTGGATAATCTTATCCCACATTACCTTTGTTGTGTTCAGTTGCATTACCTTCACAAACTCAGTCTTGACTAGGCTTCCCAAGATTGTATTTACAACTTTGCATTGGTTTCATATTGTTTCTTTCATGTAGTGTGTGAAGGAATGAAGGATGGAAATTGATATCCACTTTCAACTATTTCCCATACATTAGCTCCTAGTGCTAGCAAGTATTCTCTCATCCTAACTTTCCAAAAGGCAAAGTTAGTTCCATCAAATATAGGATGTCTGATAGAAAATACTCCTTTTTGACAACTCATCTTGACAGATCTCCTTCAAGCGATCAAGCTTCTGCTAAAGGACCTGCTCTGATACCAATTGCTGGTAAAAATACTGAGAGGGGGGCTGGTTAATTAGTATTTCCAAATGATAAAATTTTGAAGTTAATTTCTCGATTTATGTACACGACTTTACAAAAGAGAACCCACGTGTGTACATGACTATTTTTAAGACAACTAGTGTATATCTAGTAAACTTACTTTGCAGTTAATTCATATTTTGTTTATTTTGATCCAATGCATCAGTACTTCATTAAAAATTAAATAGACAATGACCATGTGTATTAAGAACAAAATAAACCATCACACATAAGAAACACACATGAACACTAGGATTTAAGGTGGAAACCCAGTGCAGGAAAAAACTACCTACTATTGGCATCTATGTCTTTTTTCTAATATAAAGAAAATTTTACAATCTTGTAGTAGCGAAAACTCATACAAGTACATAGGCACCCACTTGTAGAAGGCTACAACCTTCACTCGTTCTCTAGATCCTACTAAAATGGAGCTCCGACCCCCTCAATCTTGTAATGGTGTAAACGTATACCAATATGCAGGCACCAACTTGCAGAAGGCTACAATCTTCACTCGTTCTCCAGCTACTACCAGAAGTTATATCCAACCCGCTAATATGATTTCTAACTACCGCTTGAAGGAAGCTTCAACTCCTCATCTCTGACGAGCATGTTTAAGAAATTTTCATACTAGATCCACATGCTAAACAACACATCTCAACTTGTAGGCCACATTTCGTCAAATTTTTAGACTCGACCCACTACCAACATTTATGCTCAAAACAAATCATCAAATTGAAAATTATCTTTGTAACTCAACCATTGACACAACTAATCATTGAACCAACAAAACCAACTAATCATTGAATTAACCAAAACTCAACCAATCAACTAGAATAGTCAAATCACTGTAACCAAAATACTAAACATCATACTGCACATCATTGAAATTAGATTGTGCTACTTCAAAACTTAATCAACCATCTATCAAAATATGTACACTACTTTTTTGTAGCAAACCCGCGCGTGTACACACCTTGCGGGCTATAAAACCTACATACATATCTGCAAATTCATAATGAACTCTTCGATGCAACAAAAAACTTTAGACATACACAGAAAAATCATGCATTAAGATGCCATCAACACAAATCAAATCATCCCATAATTATGATTTTCATCTCATACCTATTGGATCTTATGCATCATCAAAATCCGAGGTTCATATTTAGCTTATATCAAGCAAAGCATCAATATCCCATAACATGCTTACTTGCTTTAGATCTAATTATTCATAATATTTCCATCACTTGCACACTTTTCATACCTTGCACACCCACTACCACTTTGATCTACATCACCTTATATAACTTAGCCTTGATTCAATACCACAGGTCAAAACCATAATTTGGCCAATGGTTTTCTTAGTTACGATAAAAAAATCTATTACAAGGCTCAATACCATAAGGAAATTATATGGTAAGTACCCTCGGTATTTTAGAATACCATGGTTAGGAAATTGTGTGGGATTTTTCTTCTTATTACTCATGTATGTATGCATCTTTTTTTAATAGAACCCACGTATACTTATTGAACTTCCAACTTTATCATTCCTTTGTCTCTTAACTACCATGCCTTTGTCAAAAAAATCTATTAAACACATCATGTTCTCATCTTCATCAACTAGATTTTCGTCAAGAGACAACTTATCAAGTAGGTTGCAATTCAAAAGGTAGGTTGTCATCAAGGAAAACTCATCAAGTAGGTTTCCATCAAGGACAACACCTAATTCATAATTCCAACATGCATGACCGCACGGACAATTCATGGAGATATTGGTTGTAGCTTCCCTAGTGAGCATTCCTCCATGCAGTGTAAGGCTTCCAACCACCCTGATGGGCCTTCCTCCATTCGATTAAGGCTTAATGTAGCCAAAAAAATTATTTTCTTAGTCTAAAAATTTCCAACCTTTGTCGCCATTCTCCTTAACACCTGTTCAAGATTTTGGATCACCCTATAAGTCTATCCAACATCAATCATCGTCTTGACATTTCAATCCTGCACTATGATTGTTGACAATCAAACAAACATGAAGGCATACAAAGAAGAGATGAACAATGACATTGTGATGAATCCATAAACCATACAATCCTTTGCTTAAAAAACCATACAATCCTCCTCTTAGACATTGGTATAATCCTACTCCAAGTAAACAATCATCTATATCAATCATTCAAGTTTTGATCAAGGCCAACACATTGGCCATAATTCCAACATATCTCTCTTTTGTTTTGGAACAGATCAACATATAGGTGAGTTTTTGTGCACTTGAAAGACTTGTATCTTGTATCTAGCACCAAGGATCTTCATAATTTTTTGTAGAGGTCAAGAATGGAGTGAGATATAATTTTAGAGGTTATTTTAAGTTTGTATGGGTGAGGAATTTGATGCATTGGTTTTTTGTAAGTGTGTGTGGCAGTCTGTGTATATTTTGACAATGTTATAACTTGGTTTTGATATGGTTGGTATGATTACTAGAAATGTGTCTTGCAGTGTTTGTCAATTCATATAGAGATTATATTTTTATTCTTTATTATTTATCTTGGTCATTAAAAGGTCAATCAACCAAATTTGATGATATTTGGATATTTTTTATATGTTATTTTTGTTCCTTATTTTGTGCACACCATATAACTACTGAAGAAATAGATATTGGTGGCTTATGCATTTATATGCACCATATAATTTTTGTTGAAGTTGAAGTGGTTAAGAAGCTCTCTGCCTTGAAGGTGTTTGCAGGGTGTTAACACCCAGGTTGTTCCCTATGACTCCTTAGGGAATACGGCCGAGGTAACCACTAACCAATCTTTGGATTATAGCTTCTAGCCCAGCTGTAATCAGAGAGGGCTCTCTCTGTTAGGTTTGTCACTGTTTTAATGAAGTTTTAGGCTAGTTATGAAGTGAATTTTTGTTTGTTTTTCTGTTTGGTTGGGAGGATGCTTCTGATAGCTTTTAGAGTCTATCTGCAGGTGAAACTAATCCATTGGGCAATGGGGTCTGGATTTCATTGGAGAGATCAATCCCTCCTCTTCAGGCCAGCATAGATGGATTCTGATAGCAACAGACTACTTCACAAAGTGGATTGAAGCAATCCCATGCAGACAAGCAAATGACTCCACCATTGTACAATTTCTGGAGACAAATATCCTTGCTAGATTTGGATGCCCTAACAAAATAATAACAGACAATGCTACTGCTTTCAGATCTAAAAAGATGGTCAGTTTCTGTCACAAATTTCACATTACCTTGGGCCACTCTACTGCATATTATCCCCAGGCAATGGGGCTGGCAGAATCATAAACAAAAGCTTGGTAAATATGATCAAGAAATTTAGAGGAGAACAGAGAAATTGGCACAAGAAACTTTGTCAATGCCTTATTGGCAGATAGATTAAAACCAAGAGATCAATGGGGTCAGCCCTATGAGTTAGTCATAGTTAGAGGCCAAATTCCCCTCATCACTAGGGATCCCTGCTATGAAGATACTCCAGGAAAGCCAAGCTGAACCTAATGATATGCAGAGAAGAATAAATCAAATCATATGTTTGCAGCAAACCAGAGATCAAGTTTTCAACAGAGGTCAAGTCTTACAAGAAAAGCTGAAGAAGGCCTTTGACCGAAGGACTAAAGCAGAAGATTTCAATATCGGTGACAAAGTCCTCAAGTGGGATTCCAGAAGAGAAGACAAGGGAAAACATGGAAAATTTGACTCCCTTTGGAGAGGAGCATTTTCTGTCCAAGCAATACAAGGAAACAATACTTATTTCCTCAAAAGCCTCAATGAAACTGATTTGGATGAAGGTCCTGTGAATGGCAGGATGCTAAAGCACTACTTTGAATATCACCCATAATTGCAGTCTGAGTTTCTCCTTGTACATAAGCTGTTGTATATATTTTTCATACATGCAAAAACAAAATGTCTTACAGTTTTCTGATAGCTGGCAGCAGTAGGTGAATAAAATTAGAGGTCCACCAAGAAGAGAAACACAAAATAGCATGTCAAAGCAGCAAACTTCAGAAACTTGGTAAACACAGTCAAGACCCAAGGCAATCTGACCTGCTGTTCTTGGTCTTTCAAGAAGAAAAACCATCCCCATGTGGAGCCACTGTTGGATACCTATACCAATAGGTTTCATTTTTCATGATTGGCTATAAAAGGTCCAAATATGCTCTGCTTTGATAATACAAAGATCCCATATTTCCATAAGGAGACAAGGTGTGTCTCAATCTTGATAGGGACTCAATTTTGATGGATGGTCCAACAGCCTAATCTGGATCATGCCATGTGTTCAATTTATGTTGTAGAATAGAGAAAGAAATCTATCCAAACTATTTAATCTTGGCAGATCAGTAGCTAGGTAGAAAAACTAAGGTTCCCAACTGCTTAATCTGGGGCCTTGGAAGGAATAAGGGTAGTATCAGATAAGAAATGAAAGAAAAAAAGCCAATATAAAAGAAAAGGCATACAAAGGGTTTGCAAGTCCAAGTGCACCCTCCAAGAAGGAATAAAAAATGTTAGGTGAGTTAGTTGGGTAGGTAGATGGGGTTGCAGAAGTGTTGTTTCTTTCAGCACCAAAGTTGCTAACAATGCACAAGCAAAACAATACAGTGGAGCATGACTGACTTCCTTTTCCATTTGTATATTACTCATTACTAACACCCCTTCATGAATTGTGTACATAAGACAAACTTAAAGTTTTATGATGGTGCTTATGGCCTTTAAAAGCCACATTTCTTGTGCAAAAGTCTTTTCATTTTGATCTACTCTTGACTCCAAGTTGTTTTCAAGAAAACTTGGTTATACTGGTCCTCATCCATATGTTCCCCCCACATTAACAGCTAACTCTACTACTTAGCTCCCTATACTTCACTATCCCTACTATTATAACACCATGGTGTATAAATCCCACATTGTATAAATATTCCCCCTTGGCACTGTAGCCATAATCTTCACTCCCTGGGAATTGAATTAACACCTGGTTAAGGTCAAGAACCCATGTTCCACCTTTTTCCCCATCTCAACCCATTTTCCTACCCAAAAGTTCCATTTTTGCCCTAAAAGGACCCTTGAAGAAAACCTTTTAATCCCCTAAAACCATCCAAGGGCGGAAAAATTTATGAAGATATACTTATCCCGCCTTATCCCAAGGTCGGGAGCTAGTTTTTCCTTTTTGTTGTATAAATTCATCAGAACCCTTTTTCCTATAGTTCTGCCTACATAAATTCTGCACACAAATTTCGCATAAACTCTGCAAGTTTCACCATTTCCTAATGTTGGCGGACCGAATTATTTTTGCAAATAAAACTATGAAAAAACCTTTGAAAATCATTTGTCACATGGAGGGTCCCGCCGGTCGCACTTGACGAAAAATATAATTTTAAAAACCCGCCCATTCGCTGTTATAGCCCGTGCAACTAATCCTCCCGATGTCCGTCCGATGGTGGCCTACCCAGATCTACGGCTGGCAGCGATTTCGGGAAAACCCGACGTCTGACAGTTAACAAGGACAAGATTTATAGCTCGTGCAGGTTCATCACCCGATGATCATCAGATCGCGCGCCTGCAGAATCAACGGCTCACGTCCATATCGGAAGACCCCCGACGTCCGACAGATACCTTCCGATATCTGTCAGACGCTTACATCACACGGGGACAGATGTCGCATCCAAATTCCATCGGAGCCCCCTCTGACAGATTCCTTGCCATGCAGGAGGGGTCCCGATATGGTGACACCTGTCCTGCCCACGTCCCCGTCCTGCTGTCATGCACATCATCACCACGTCCGCCCACCTCGTCCCTCATTCACCCACCTGGCCGCCACCTCATCGTCCCCGTGGACCGGTCTTAGGCTGCCACGTCACCCGATGACGTCCTGCTGACGTCATCCAACCCGGTCCCTCATGCTGACGTCATGCCGACGTCATCCAAAAAGCGCGCCAATAAAGCAAAAAGCCATATTTTTACGGTTTTTTCACAATTTTGTCATTTTTCTGGGAAAAGCACCTCTCTGTTGTCTGCATGCATTCCACGACGACCATTCTACCAGCCAACCTACAACCATTTGCAAGAGTCCAGAGTGCTAACCCAGCTGCTACTTCATCCCAAGCCACTGTTAAAACAGGTATTTGACACTTCGTCTTCTCTCAAGCTGGTTTTTTCATGATTTCTGGTAAAATCCACTGTAAACAGGCATTATATTGAAATTCGACCGGTAAACCAACTATATCCTACCTCTGTTGAACCGTTTAAGGTTGAATTGCTGTGGCAAAAACCCCCTTTAACTTCAATTACTGTCAAAACCCTGCCCTGTTCGCGCAATCGTGAACTCACTGCATTGCTTCCAAATTGTCAAAGGAGGTCTGCCACGCTGCATAAAGGCCTTCTCAGAAAGCTCAGCACTGTTATATTTGACTGTACGCCAACCCTGTTAGTTTCGATCCCTCTCAATTCCACTGTTTCAGTTAGCAGACCCGGCATCTCAAGAAATACTTGAATCAGACATGGATACCCCTGCAGTCCTTAATGTCACTCCCTTTAATGCTCCTTAGAGAGAGCTAGACTGGCAACATTTGGCAGACCTAGATTACCAAATCTCGGAAGACTCCCGATCCGGATGTACATTTCACATTCATCTGCTAAATGAACTCAGGGCTAGGCACAGAGATGGAACAGACATCCTAGGCATTTGGGAGTCCTCCCTCCCAAATTTTAAAATGCCCCAAGTCACACAGTTCCCTGACCTCATCTACTTGTGTGCTAGTTGTTATGATCCAATATAGAGGGCTATAATGAATCCTCGAGGCGAAGTTGTATTTTACACCACCCCTCAGGCCATCAGGGATATGGTTCAATTCAAAGCCCAAAGGAAACTGGTTCCTTTATCCCTGCTGGACTTAATCAATCAAGGGGCTAAGATACTCACAGAGGCAGAGATCCTGAAATTGAATCAACTATTTATTAACAAGTCAGATACAATGCTGCATCCTCCAATCTTTGATGGATACCTAAATCAACTTGGACTAGACCTGGCCTACATGATAAGCTCAATACTAGGGTATAAATCAATGGAGTTTATAGAGGAAACTGTGCTAGTCATGATGACAATGTTCACCCCTAGAAAGGCCCCCATCTGCTATGACTATGCCACATATATCTCTCACAAGATACATGAGCAATTCTTGCACTTATCCAGAGAGAGGGTGTTCAGATACACCTCATATATTTATCATCTTATTCTGTATCACCAACATGAGAAGTTCTCTTTTGAAATCAAGAGAACTGATGCAGCAGGAAACCCAAGATCAGTGGTATACGGGAGCTCAGTCTTCCATGTCCGTGCATATTCACCCTATACATATTGTGAGTTCATAGATTTGTTCATTCATCCGGCCTTATCTCTGCTCATGACAGAACCTCCTCCAAGACTCTCTGATGAAATGCAGAGGATTCTGCAACTGTCCACTGCCTACAGCATAGGAGACTGGTATTTTTACCAGCATCACACTGTGATTAGGATATATGGGTGTGAGCTGCGCCCATTCAGGCTGCCCAGATTTGTGCCTATGAGGCTCTTTGCCCTGGAGTATTTCAGATAATTCGGCAATGTCGATCAGATCCATTTTGCAGGAAAAGGCAAGAAGGCACAACTCAAAGTTAGAAACCAGCTTGGTCATTTTATTCTAAACAAAAGAGAAGGATGGATAGAGGCAGATAGGATGTTGGAAGGCCTTGGCCTAACACTAAGCTTCCCTTGGAAGCCCTATGACCCCAATGGCTTCATATCTTTAAGAAGATTGAAATACAAACTCTCCAGCTATGAGCACGAGAGCATGTTCCACATATTGAGACATGCCAACCAACCAAAGTGGAGGAAAAACACCTTAATAGAGCCTGTATCTCAAGAAGAGCTAGTTGAGAGGGCTAGAAGACATTTATTGAAAATGGCTGACTTGGAATGTCCTTCTCAGGTGCCTGCTCTACCAAATCCTCACACAACAGCACCTGCTTCCTCCTCTGCAACACAACAAGAGGCAGCACAAACTTCAGATCAGGGACAGGGCAAGGGAAAAGACAAAGAAATGGAAGAAGCAGAGGGCCAACAGGGCCAACAGGGCCATCAACAGCAACAACAACAACCCCAGCAACAACAGCAACAATTTGATCAACAGGATCAAGAAAAACAGAAAGCAGAAGGCCAGGCAGCCACTCAAGAAAGGGCAACTAATATGGCGCCTCCTAGATAGGATTCTAGGGTAGACTCCTCTGTCCTCCAAACCCCTCAGAGGGAGGATCCCAGCAGAAAGAGAGAGAGGGAGACCCCCCTCACAGAAGCGTCAGACAAGAGGCAAAGGCTCAACCCTTTCTCAGAGGAGGAAATGCAAAGTCTGGAGACTTCTGCGAGCTCTTTGCATCAGAGTAGGATAAAGCAGCACTAGGGGAGGTCAGCTCCTCAGGACAACAACAGAACACAACTGCAGCAATAAAGGAGCAATTTAAAGAGGCCAAAAGGAGGAGTGAGCCAATAAAAATTCGGCTCTATAATCATTTATTAAATATGGCTCCTGCAAACCAACAAAGGCTAATGGATGCCTTTGATGTACAAGAAGGCAAAATGACTATGAGCCATTTTGCCCCTACAGTGCAGCAACCTCAAACAGTTGCAGATTATATAAGGACTAATTTAGAAGTCCTTTCAAAAGACATCCACCCCATGGATCAGATTGAGCTCCACAAGCAGATGGGTGGGATGGTCTATGCCACTCTGGCAGATAAGACCTTGATTAATTACAGGCTGCAAAATAGTTTAAACAACACTGCAGCACAGCTTGAATTGGAGAGGGCATCCTCTCAAGCTAAGGACAACAGAATCAAGGCACTAGAAGAGATCATCATAGAGTTTGGTCATGATCCCAATGATGTTAAGGCCATACAGGAGGTCCTTAAACTAAGGGATGCAGATGTAGCTGCCATTAAGAAGAAAATGAAGATCCCTCCAACTCTACATCCCCAAACAGATGAAGTAGCCCAACAGAGAAGAGAAAGGGATGTCACTGCACTGATAATGAACCTATATAAGGAACTGGTTGACACCAAACAAAAGCTGCAGGATACAGAGACTACCCTAGAAGCAGCTCTACAAAGGGGAGAACAAGGGCAGTCTTCCAAACCACCCACAGAGATAATAGACCTCGAGAAGACCCCTAAAGAAGACATCCCTCCAAAGCAGAAAGAATCAGAAACAGCTCCAGCTACAACAGAGCCAGCCACTACAGCACCACCAACTGAGCAGACCGAGAGCCTGGATATGCAAAAATTAAGGCAAGAACTCCAGGAGCTAGAGGCTCAAATGTCAGAACTCAATAAGGCCAAGGAAAGCTTAGCAAAGATAGAAGAGAAATATGATAAGTCTAA
>APFE030027748.1:0-52106 GCA_000404065.3 Pinus taeda | reverse complement strand
ACAATTCGGCAATGCCGATCAAATCCACTTTGCAGGGAGAGGCAAGAAGGCACAACTCAAAGTAAAAAACCAGTTGGGGCATTTTATTATGAACAAAAGAGAGGGGTGGATAGAGGCAAAGAGAATGTTGGAATGCCTTGGCTTAACACAAAGCTTCCTTTGGAAACCATATGACCCCATTGGCTTTATATCCCGGAGGAGACAAAAATACAAACTCTCCAACTATGAGCATGATAGCATGCTCCACATATCGAGACATGCCAACCAGCCAAAATGGAGGAAAAACACCTTGATAGAGCCTGTGTCTCAAGAAGAGCCAGTTGAGAGGGCTAGGAGACATTTGTTGAAAATGGCTGACTTGGAATGTCCTTCTCAGGTGCCAGCTCTAACAAGCTCTCACATAACAGCACCAGCCTCCTCATCTGCAACATTTCAAGAGGCAGCACAGACCTCAGCTCAAGTACAAAGCAAGGGAAAGGACATAGAAATGCAGGAAACCGAGGGCCAACAGGGCCATCAGCAACAACAAACTGATCAACAGGATCAGGAGACACAAAGAGGAGAAGGCCATGCAGCCACCCAAGAAAAAACAACCAACATGGCGCCTCCTAGACAGGATTCTAGGGTGGACTCGTCTGTCCTCCAAACCCCTCAGAGTGAGGACACCAACAGGAAAAGGGAGAGGGACACCCCTCTCACAGAAGGTCCAGATAAAAGGCAGAGGCTCAATCCTTTTTCAGAAGAAGAAATACACAACCTAGAGACTTCTGCCAGCTCTTTGCATCAGGAGCAGGATAAGGCAGCACTTGGGGAGGTCAGCTCCTCAGGACAAGACAAGAATACAGCTGCAAGCATAAAGGAGCAGTTCAAGGACGCCAAGAGGAGGAGTGAGCCAATCAAAATTAAGCTTTATAATCATTATTAAATATGGCTCCTGCAAACCAACAAAGGCTAATGGCTGCCTTTGATGTGCAAGAAGGCAAAATGGTTATGAGCCATTTTTCCCCTACAGTGTAGCAACCTCAAACAACTGCAGATTATATAAGGACTAATTTAGAAGTCCTTTCAAAAGACATCCACCCCATAGACCAAATTGAACTCCACAAGTAGACGGGTGAGATGGTCTATGCCACTCTGGCAGATAAGACCTTGATCAACTATAGGCTGCAAAATAGCTTGAATAATACTGCAGCACAGCTTGAGTTGGAGAGGGCATCCTCTCAAGCTAAAGACAACAGAATCAAGGCATTGGAGGAAATAATCATAGAGTTTGGGCATGACCCCAATGACGTTAAGGCAATACAAGAAGTCCTTAAACTGAGGGATGTAGATATAGCTGCAATTAAAAAGAAAATGAAGATCCCCCCAACTCTACATCCACAAACAGATGAAGTCACCCAACAGAGGCAAGATAAGGATGCAGCAGCATTACTAATGACTTTATACAAAGAGCTGATAGAAACACAGCAAAAGCTGCAAGACACAGAGACTACATTAGAAGCAGCGCTACAAAGGAGGTAAGCAGGGCAATCTTCCAAGCCCCCCACAGAATCAATAGACCTTGAGGAGACCCCTCAAGATACCATCCCTCCAAAGCAACAGGCATCAGAAACTGTTCCAGGCATCACAGTACCAGCCACTACAGCACCAACAACAGAACAGGCTGAGAGCCTGGACATGCAGAAACTAAGGCAAGAAATTCAGGTGCTAGAGTCTTAGATGTCAGAGCTCAATCAAGCCAAGGACAGCTTAGCAAAGGTAAACGAAAAATATGACAAGTCTAAGAAAAATGTGGCTGAGAGGGAGAGAGAAGTAAAAGCTCTGAAGAAAAGAATTTCAGAGTTAGAAAAGGAGCTCAATTTTGAGAAGGTCACAGCAAAGCTCAAACAAGTAATTTGGACTGCCATTGGACAATCAATAACTAACCAATGGGAGTACATTGATGCCATATACGAGCAAGTGGGACTCATTGGCAGGGCAAGAAAAGAACTACACAGAGCAAGAAACTCCCTAGGCAACATGGCAGACCTTGCCCCCAAGATGATTGAAGTGCTCAATTATAGGACAAGTTCCCAGCTGGTAAAAATGGGAATTGGTAATAGGACTGAAACCATTTCTCTGATCAAAAGAGTCACAACAATGAAGAATTTGATCCAAACCCTGGACAGAAGAATCCAGGACATGCAAGCAGATATAAACAAGTTTCAGAATAGGTTCTTGGCCCTGCAGGACAGAGGACTCCCCAGCTTGCTAGAATCAGGGAAGTTACTCTCTCATGAAAAGTATATCAAGAGGGTAAGCGCTTTTGCAGCAATTCAGATTGCTGAGACACCGGGAACATCTTCAGCAGGCCCAGTGACAGGGCAAATTCTTTTTGAGAAATTAGATAATTTATTTTTTATCAGAAATGAAGTATCACATCTGTTTGATGAGCCCCCTCACTTCTACAAGTATACAGAAGCTGATGAGACCTTAGGGTCAATTTTGAAGCATCAGCTTCCTCCTCCAGATACATGGCGAGATTTAACGGGGTTACTTTTGAACCAAAGTTGAGCTGTTAAATCTTTTTCGGCAAAAGGTTTATATTACATATACAGGTAGGCAAAAGCCATAACAGCAAGTATGAAGACGCTGAGCCAACTCAGCACAGGTACTCGACCGCAGCAGCAGCATCAGCAAGCACAGGTGGCAGGGCCAAGAAGACGCAAAAAGTAACAATGACAGAGCACTTCATTCTACAATTATGATAAAGCCGCACAGCTGACTCCGCAATGCAAAAAGGTCAAAACATTATCCTGACAGGAGTTAAAGGCTTTTAAGAGTCATTTATATTTGTAATTACTTCTCATCTACTCTCCATGTACGAGTGTAAGAGATATTTTCCTCTCAGATGACTCAATACCTGAGATATTTTTATATGAAACCTCTATATATTCCCCCTCGCGTTTGTTTAGAGGGGTTGGACTCCGGATGTAAGAAATCTCCTGATATCTCTTATGTTACTCTCATATTGTAAACTCTCAGACAGCTAATACAAAGAACGATGGGATTTCTCCAAGCATTGTGTCTCTTGATCTCCTGATGGTGTATGGCTCAAAGTTGCAGGATTCCTGTGTATTTCATGGCTCAATAATTTTTCTCATTGCTCTCTGTTACATATATGTTTGTTATACTTTCCTGTATCTTTCATGTTTCCCACATGTATTCGATCTCTGAATGGCCAGGAAAAAGAATAATCCCAGGATTTAATCTTTGATTACCCTGAGTTCAATCCTAGCTGTTTTCATATGTTTTCTTCAGATAAAGTATTTAAAGAGTAATTCTTCAGTGCTACCTTTAATACTATATCATCACAGTGCTCTGTTATTTTAGGAATTCAAGTAATTGCTCCTAAGTAATAGACCTCTTTCACACTATCCAGCTTAGTAAAGAAACCTTAATTGCTCTTTGCTAGTTGTTTTCCATTCCACTCTCACAACTTACATTTTGTTTTATGAAATACACACAGGCCTTGTAATGCTAGCAACACTTAATTCAGGTTCTCAACAGCATAACAGCTACAGACCCCATTGCCCAATGGATTAGTTTCACCTGCAGATAGACTCTAAAAGCTATCAGAAGCATCCTCCCAACCAAACAAAAATTCATTTCATAACTAGCCTAAAACTTCATTAAAACAGTGACAAACCTAACAGAGAGAGCCCTCTCTGATTACAGCTGGGCTAGAAGCTGTAATCCAAAGATTGGTTAGTGGTTACCCCGGCCGTATTCCCTAAGGAGTCATAGGGAACAACCTGGGTGTTAACACAGGGATCTATACATTGAGTGCACTAATATCCTTTTGCATGCAAACTATCCTACAATAGTCTTATTTTTAGAGGTGTACACCTTATATACTATAGATTTGAATATGCATCGGTGTAGTTTATTTGATAAACGTAGAGGATTCTTTTGTTAATGACTCGTGATCCATTTTTTTCTATGTGAACGACTTGAAATTTATTAGAGCTCCTTTTATATAAATGCATCATATTTGTTAGATATATATTTAGTATGTGTGAACTATACATAATAATTTTATTTCTACTAAACTTTGAATATGCGGATGAGGATTATGGTAGTGTTTGCTAAAAATACAACTGAATTATTCTTTTCCAGAAGCTAATTGACATTATTGTTCTTCAATTTTCCAGAGAAAAGTAGAATTCAAAACCTTGATTGTGTGACAGAGCATTGAAATATTAGTCCATTAATGTGTATGCAAGACTATGGTTATGTGATAGAGTTGCAAAATATTATTCGTGGAAAAGTATTATGAGATCAACACCTTTTTTATATGATAGAGTATTGTTTGATAGAGTTTCCTTATGAACCTAATATTGTTGATTGATCTTAATGTATTTCTTGATTATATTGTGACTATCTTCACCTTGATAACTTGTTTAACAAATTTGGCACTAGAGAAGGATTACTATAGGCTAAGATCAACAATTTGGTATGGCGGGATTGTGTGCAAGGATTAAATGAACCTATAGTGGAAAAATTAATATGTAGAATAAAGGTTTATTTACTTGGACAGAGGCTAATGAAACTGATGTGTTGTTACTTGTCATTCGAAGCTATTGTACCAATGAAGTTTATGAATATGTTGCGCGTTCTTGTCCTTTAAGATATATATATTATATAATATATATATATTATTATATATTACATATATATATATATAATTATAGATATATACTCATTTAGGTTTTACAAAATTTTCTATTGTTGATTGCACAAGGAAGAGATCCATTGTGTGTGATGTTTTTTATTGTCCATTGACATTTTTCATGTACTAGAGTCTCGAGATTGAATGGATTATTTATGTAACTTGCAGTGTTGGATGTTAATTCTTTGGTTTCAGTAAATGAACTTCATTATCGTGTATTGATAGAGTATAGAGGTTGTTTCCATGATGAAATTCATGCTAAGGGGTAGTTGTGCATGCTACTATGATGAATGTTGTTGAAGATCAATATTTTGGCCTCAGTTTGATAGCAATAACATCCTAACTATTTCTAGTGTCATTCTTCTTGTTGGGGTATGTATATGTGGTTTCTAATGCATCATTTCTTATCCATGAGTATGATGAAATAATGTTACTGCTAAGATCATGAGTTAGATGTAGATGTATGAGTGAAGGAAAAATGATTTGATGAATTAGGGTTTGATCCCATGAGTGAGAAGAATCATTAAATGTATGTTTTTTTCCCATTTGGCATAAGCTAGGGTTTGATATTCTTGCTACCATTAGGTTTTTATAGATCTATTGCAATGAATGAGGGTTTTGTCATTAGCTAAGTGAGAGAGTTTTCATAGAAAAGTGTTGTTGATGGATTCATGTGAAGTAAGTTTGAATTATGAGATTGGTCTTTGAACAGAGAATATGGTTTGGCACTTGAGCTAGGGTTTAATGTTCTATTAAGTGTTTATTGTAGAGAGGGTTTTGGTATTGTTGAGAATCGCTTTGTTGTTGATTTTAAACGTTGTCTTGATATATATGTTTGACATTTGGAATTTTGTTTCATTGAGTACCACTTGTTTATGTTCATAAATAAGCTATCCTGGTGAGGGTTGACTCTAAGATTGGATACTAGGGTTTGCTCTGATATCATTAGGGTTTTCTATTAGATATACAAGTTATTGAGACTGCTTATGTATATGGTGAATGGTTGATTACTATGGTGTTCCATAAGTTGATTTTTTATTTCAGAGAGATTTTTGTTGGCAGTTGAGCATAAATCAATTTTGTTTGTTGAGAAAATATTTGTTGAAGAGAGCTTTTGGTATTTAGTTATTCAAATTGAGCAGAATTTTGCATGTGGGTACAGTTTGAAAATTGGATGAAACATGGCCTAGAGGGTTTATGTTTGAGTCAGGTGTATCTAGTGTGAAAGATTCTAAAACGTGGTCCATAGAGGGAATGAGGATTTGAGTTCTCAGTGAGGGAGGGGTAGCTTCCTTCTGGTGGTGGTCTGTAAACGTGATCAGGGAGTAATCACTTCCTTCTAGGTGTAGCTAGAGAAACAAGAGGAGGTGGTAGCATATGGTTGGTAGGAGCCTGCACACTGGTTAAGAGTTTGTGTCAGTGCAAGTTGTAATCATATTTTTTCTTTAATACAAAAATAATAAAACAAAGACAACAACAATGGCAGTTTTTCCACCTAATATCTAGTGTCCCTATTTGTTGATGTGATGATTCTTATTCTTTACATGTTCTTATGTTAATTTTTTCTCATGGTTTACTACATATGCCTACATCTACTGGATAAGGTGTTGCTAATGAAATGATGATTCAAATAACATTAAAAATGAAAGCGTAAACTAAGTAAAATATGAGTTGGCGTGAAATATTGATTCGCCCCCTCCCCTCAGTATTTCCAACAATATATATATATATATATATATATATAATATATAGATATAGATATATAGATATATATATATATATATATATATATATATATATATATATATATTATATAATATATATATATATATATAGTATATAACCAGTTTCTAAATTAACATAATCATAATGTTTTCATGGGCTTCGATGATGGTGTGCCATCAAACATCAATATTCCCTTATGATTCCTCTTTAAAAGAGTAATAAAATGTTGATTCATACACATTTAGACCACTAAGGTTGCTTGATATTCATATGGGATGCCGATATTTGAAATTCAAAATTAGGGTTAACAATACATTACATAAATTTATGTTAGGATAAAATAATGGGCCATTGATACCATATTGTTTGGGTTGCGACAACGAATTTCCAAATTTTTTTCCTATGTCAATTTTGTAGCCTATGATAATTTTCATTTCAGGCCCCCTTGACTCATCATGTTGTTTCATTTGTTGTCTATGTGTTTTCTCCTAGTGTCGTATCCTCATAAGTCAATTCTCCATAACCATCATCAATTAACCATTAGACTTGCTTGAGTTAATTAGTACATGGTTAGGTGGACTCATGATCTTTATGGATCTAGAAAATTTCCTTATTTCCATGCACACACTTGAAAAATACTCAAAAAGAAAGGAAAAAAATTCTCTCAGAAAAGGAAAAAGTGCACTTTAAGTTAATTAAAACATGCACTTGAGTTGAGTGCACTCATTTGGGTGGAAGGAGTGCACCCTAATTGAGCACACTCCTTCATGTTGAGCAAGTTTTCCCTACCTAGGGGCACTCCTTTATGTCTAAGACATGCACCCTTTCCAGTTGTATATATGAACCAACTTGTTGCATGAGGGTGCACTCATAGAAAATATGATCCTTATTAGCTCCTCTCATCCAACCCTTTCATGTGACAGCAAGTGGTACTCATGCATGGATCAATTTTGCATGTTAATTTATTTAAGTAAACTCAATTAATCATTCTTTTCATAATGAATTTATCTGGGTTGAGCACACAAATGGGGAATCAAGAACCTCTTCATCAACCCATGCATCAAGTAAGTTTGCATGTCAAATACTTCTATTTCATTTCATCATTTCACTGTTAAATATTTATTTTCTTATTGTCAATCACTTGTTTTTCCTTCTTTTTCTTTTGGCGTTTATGCTGAATATTCATGTTGCAATTGTTAATTCACTGTCACATGCAAGAAACTCTTCACATTCTTGAAACCTTGTATCTTCCACATGCATGTGACAACAACTATAAAGTCTTGCAGATCCTTCTCTTTCTCATGTTAACATCGAATCTTATTGATTGAACTTATTTCTAAGCTTCTAATAGACAGAGCACACTTCTTGAGCTTGAAAACCCACCAACTTCTAAAATTGCACCTTATTTGACTATGTTTTCTTCCTAAGCGCATCATGAAGACATGAATCATCTCCCTTCGACCCTTCAGGATTCTGCAGTGCACCCTATTTTATTTAGAGTGCATGAGTGCATCATGAAAAAATGAATCTTCATCATTCATCCTTTTTTACATGTGAAAGTGCGCCCTTTTTCTCCTTGAGCACATGGGCACATTGTGAAGGCTTGAAGCCCTGTTAATTTCATCCTTCATCTCTTCAGAGTGAAATAGTGTGCCCTCCTTGTCTCCTTGATCACATGGGCACATAGGGAAGACCTGAAGGCCATTCTCCCCATCCCTTTGACCCTTCAGGGTGTGACAATTTTCCTTTGTTTATTTTTCTTCCTTTCTTGAGTTCATGAGCGCACTAAAAAGCCTTGAATAACCATGCATGTCCCCTTCATTCTTTGAAACTGAACCCTCCTAGTTTTCATGTGTATTTTCTCTTGCATGCGAGTTATTTTAGGCTATTTTTCAAAAAAATTCATGATATATAATCTATAATGGCTCTTTGAACGTGATTTACAAGTATTATTATGTAGTTAGGCTATTTTAAGGTAGCACTATCACTATGAGTGTGTTTACCAAACAGGTGCTCGTGCTACAAGTGTTGCCACTTTGCTGTCATTTGTTAGAGACATGCCTCCTCGCAAAGTGACCTACAAATAACTTTCAAAAGAAAGTGTTGATGAATCTATGGAAGTTACAAGGCCCGATGTCCCCATATCCATAGGTACTTAGTGTTTCATTAATAAAGGCACATAGGTCACTTGGAGAAA
The DNA here is from genome assembly GCA_000404065.3 of Pinus taeda. Lineage (NCBI taxonomy): Eukaryota > Viridiplantae > Streptophyta > Pinopsida > Pinales > Pinaceae > Pinus > Pinus taeda. Next base: position 43,473 of record APFE030027748.1, on the reverse strand, counting down.
AATATACAACACACTCATGCAAGAGAGTTTTCCTAGGTAATTCAAAGATTTGCATGCATATATCAATATCGAGAATTCCAGGATGCATCATATCACATGCAAATTCATGGTCATACCATGTGCAGAAGTAATTGAATGAATCATCACGCACATGGATGATTTTCACATTGTACTACACAGTGAGAGTGGAGATGAGCTTGCCACCTACACTAGTGAGGAAACATATTGTAAAATGTTCAAGCCCACCAAATATGAAAATGATGAATTTTACACTAGACGGGAATCCCTTGACACTACTGATGTTATGATAACATGGTGTTAAGAACCTACCAAGTTTCACAATCATCCATCTACAGTCTACCCAACAAGGATCCTTAGAGAATTCTATCAGTACCTGATAGTTATGCATTTTGTGTTATATGGGCTTAAGGGAAATAATGCATTCCACGAGAACTAGATATACATGCTCAATATAGTAGTGACATGTGGGAAAGTTTTCCATTTGACAAATATCCTATAATTTGAGTTATAATGAAAAATCAGGCAGGAAAAATCATTTTTATGAGAAGACCAGGCATTAGAATTCTACATGTCTTCATTTCTCTTAGATGAAATCTATGCTCAGTATGCGTTCCTGGAAATGAACTGGAACTCAACCCTTGAGGATAATTTCCTGGTTTACCTCTAATATAGAGTGTTATTAAAAACAAGCTTCATAGGCATATACAACAAGTTAGCTAAATTCTTCTTTGGAGTCATATTTCCACTGGTTTTTGAGATCAATCCTCCTTGGATAACAGATTAGATGAAGGAGTCACTTCTAGATATCGCAAAATATTTTATAGCTCCAAACAGTACATATACTAGGTGGTTCACATTTTATATATCCCCTCATCTTATGTCATGATATGTGTCAAAAAAAGTGCTCACACAAGAAGTTTCACATTAGTTAGACAAGGGATTGTCGGGGATCTTCCATAGGAGGAAGAGATCCCCTTATCCTATATTTCCATAAAGGATCAGATTGTATGAGTCAAAGAGACAAAGCTACAGAAGCAAAGATACAGGAGATGAATTTCCTACACTTCACTACTAAATATTTCTATGGATATGATCCCATGCGAATGGTCAGGCAACATTGTCAAAGGATCAATTACAATACAAGGTACTCATCTATGTCTAGGATAGAAGATGAGAAGGTAAATATTTAGTACAATTCCAACATTAATACACACCCACTAATGGAGGCCAGTTCACCCTATAAACCACCATCTCTAAATTTTCAAGAGTAGAAGGAGGAGGAGATAACATCTCAAGTAGGGAAACTAGATCCCAAAAAAATTAGTATCAAATATTCGTAAACAAGCAAGAGAAGTAAGAAATGTAAGGATGATCCCTTAAGATTAGGAGGTATTCAAGCGGAGTAGGAGAGAGAAGAAATCAAAGAAGAGGAGAGGAAAAGTCAGCAGTATGAGTTTCTTGACGAGCAAGAAGAATATGAAGAAGAGAGGAGGAGGATAGAAGAAGAGTTGTAGAGGTGGTCCTAAGAGAAAGAAGTAACACAAACACTTGAAGAAGAATAATTGACTCGGGAGCTAGAAGAGGAGTAGTTTGAGGAAGAAGATCCCATCCAACGAATGGAGGAATAACTAGGTACTCTAGGAGAGAATCCTCTCACAGGAGGTCATCTTCCATTAAGAGAGATAGGGATCACACCCCCACTAGCAGATATGGTCACGGATGTATGTAGTGTAACATTTGATAAACTAAAGAAGATCATCACGCAATCAAGGTATAGATATTTCTCAAAGGATCCTCAGAATCCTATCTCAGTTTCTACAAAGAAGGTGCTCTCTACCAACAATGGAAAAAATTTGAGTGCAGTTATGGTGGCTAATGTTTCGTTCACTACAACAACACAAGATAACTCATAGTACTTGTTGAATGAAAATGGTAAGTTGTGAAGAGAAATTTTTGCAGTGAAGAAACATGTAGGACATCTCGCAGTGGAGAATCGATGATTTTCATCTTAGAAATTCAATGTCCCAGAATGGAAATCACCGATGCAATAAAGAGTTGGGTCCAATTGAGTATATTATGCGTGATTATATGATGTGATGATACTTATACGTAGGTCATGTTTCCTCTAATTGGCATTCAAAAAAATGCACAGGAAGCGGTGAAGCTCCTGAATATAGCAAACAAAGTTGCTGACCAGATGTATGAATGGACTGCCAAATACCTGAGGCTCTGTAGCATTTGGAAAAGAAGGATAATATTTCCACAAAAATTAATGGAGTATAGTTGAGACTCCACCTACAGAGCTACTCGCATCTTGGAGCATAGTCGGTTAGCACTATGGATGCCTACAACTGACTACATAATGAGTTTGGTCTCTTACATAAAAGCATAGGATGCCTGCCATCAGACCTCTTGAGGCAATCAGAGGCAAGGAACTCATCTTTCAGGAGATAAGACAATATATTTATCAAGCCAAGAGGTAACTCCTCAAAACTAAATTGTGATTTTTCATTAAGGTTGATCATAGATATATACATGGATGGAGAGACTCTTGGGCTTCATCTTCTAGTGTCTCTTCATATTCCAGCTCTCCTTATTTTCTATTTACACTATTTTACATATTCACTTAATCCAAATTATTAGTTGTCAACATTCCCCTGTTAATATGAAGGGTTGTTGGTGAGTCCAAGCATAGTTCTAAATATTTCAAATTTTTCTCTTCCAAGCGCTTTGGTAAATATATATGCAATCTTCTCATATATGGAACAATGCAATAGATGGATTGTCTTGGCATCAACATGATCTCAAATCAGATGGTATTTTGTATTAATGTGCTTCATTCAATCATGGAACTTTGGGTCCTTGGCCAACCTTATTGCAGAAGTGTTATAAATCATTAGTGGAATTGAATGCACTTCTTTCACCTGCAAATATTCCAGAATTTTTCTTAGCCACACAAATTTCTTTGTTGATTCAACTGTAGCGACATATTCTGCCTCTGTTGTGGAATCTGCTGGAATTGATTGTATGTGTGACCTCCAAGAGAGAACTCCTGATCCATGACTCATATCATAAGATGGAGTGGATACCCCAGTTTCTTTATCTTCATCGAAGTTTGAATCAAAGTATTCAATCAAGATGAAGTCGCCCACCTATGTATACTTAAGTCTAAAGTCTTGAGTTCCCTTCAAGTACTTTAGAAATATTTTCACAGTAGACCAACGCCCCTCATAAGGATTTTGCATAAACTTGTAGAGGATTCCAACAATAAATGAAATTTTTGGTTTGGTACTAGTGAAGTAGTTGAGACTCACTACAAGTTGTTTATACTTTGTTGCATCCTTAAATTCTTTTCCTTTAGTGTATGTGAGCTTTAAGTTTTGCTCCATTGGAGTAGTCAAAGGATTTCACTCAACCATGCCAAACTTATTCAAGAAATCTCTAATGTAATTATTCCCAGAGAGGAATATAAACTTTGAATGTTGAGTTACTTCAATACCAAGATAGTAGTGAACATACCCCAAGTCTTTCATTTCAAAACCTTTCCTCAATTCCATCTTTATGGATGCAATATATATCTCATTATTCCTTATCATCAAAATATCATATACATACACCACAAGATATGCAAATGTTTTTCCAACTTTCTTGATAAACAAAGTTGCATCATCAATATCATAATATTTGAAGTTGAGTTTTAGAAGATGCTCTGTTAAATTCTCATATCAGGCTCCCGATGCTTCCTTGAAGCCATACAAGGATTTTAAAAGGTGTCATACTTTATGTTCTTGACCCTTCACAAAAATCCCTTCTGGCTGGGACATAAAAATATTCTCTTTCAAATCTCCATTCAAGAAATCATTTTTACATCTATTTGATGGACTTTCCAAGGCAAAGAGTGTCCAGATGGTAGGCCATTTTCCGTGGGGGAAAAAGTCTCCTCATAATCGACCCCTTCCTTCTGTGCAAAACCTATTTCAACAAGCCTATCTTTTTTCCTTTCTAGTGAGCCACCATCTTTATACTTGTTCTTGTAGACCCACTTGTAGCCTATTGGTTTGGTTCCCAATGGAGGATCAACCCGCTTTTAAGTTCCATTATTTATCAAGGCATCATACTCATTTTTCATCGCTTATTTCCATTCATCATGAGAAGTCGATTCCTTGAAGGAATCTGGTTCAAAACATGAAGATAGATTCAATTCACAATCATAAGAAGCATCCATATCAACAGGTGAATCAAAATCATCTACATCACCTCCATTTTTCCTAGTTGAGTTCCTTGTTTCTCTCTTTCCAACCTCATCAGGATGAACACTTTCAAGTGTCTTTGTAAGCCATTTTGAAGGACATTTCTGAGATGGCCTAGGCTACTCAGTTGACTAAGTTGGGAATTAATCAAGATTGAGTCTCCAAATTCTATCAATCACATCACTCAAAGTGTCATCAAGAATTGAAGCTTATGTGGTGGAGAGAGTGCTTCAGAAGAAGATTCCACAAATTTATCTAGTATAGGAACCCCCCCTTCAAGATGTTGAATCTCATTATAAAATTATTGAAAGGACTTGTCATGTATGAATCTATCAAAGTGATCAAACTGCCGCTCAGCCACATAGCTAGCCTTGGAAGATTCAAGAAAGATTGTATCTCTAGACACTACAAACTTTTTATTAACTTCATGATAGAGATGTTATGCTTTGGAGGTCTTTGAATACCCCAAGAAGATACACTTATGACTCCTTGCGTGAAGTTTATTTCTTTGTTCCTTAGGTATCAAGGCATAACAGGTGGATCTAAAGACCTCGAGATGCTTTACCAAAGGAATGTGGCCATACCACATTTCATAAGGAGTCTTGTTTCTAATAGCATTAAATGGAAAAATATTCTTTATATACAAAAGACATAGAACTACATCGGCCCAAAACATCAATTTTACATTCTTGAGAAACATCATGGAGCATACCATATCTAATAATGTCACGTTCATTCTTTCAATGACTATGTTATGTTGGGGATTATAAGGCACAATTGTTTGATGTTTGATCCCATGCTGGCGAAGATAGTTTTCAAATTTATTTAGAGTGTATTCTTTTCCATTATCAATGAAAATAGAGCCAATATGGCATTGTGCATAATATTCATTCCATGCATGAAAGTTTTTAAAAGTTTGAAAGGAATCAGATTTGTTCTTCAATAAATAAATGCAACACATTCTGGTGTAGTCATCAATAAATGTCATCATATATTTATTTCCATTTTCAGAAGGAATAGGCATTGGGCCACATAAGTCTGAATGAATAAGTTCACATTTCCTATGTGCTCTGGAATGTGAATCATGAAAAGACTATTTTCTATGATTTCTTGGAATACAAGCATTAGATTTCTTAAGTTTCCTAGGAATTGTAGGCAAAACAGTAACATCACTTTTCTTCAACATACGAAGGTTGTCATAATTTAAGTGTCTAAAACTAGCGTACCATAAAATATTTGATGGAAATATACCTTCATCATAATGAGAATGATATGATAAATTTTGTGCACGAGCAGAGGTACCTTACAACTTCAGAAGTCTTTATTCTATTATCCCCTTCATGACAAGTGAGTGATTTGATGCTTTTTTGATGTCAACCTTTCCATCAAACATATGAATGGAGTGTCCTTGCTAATAGATGTAGACCAAAGACAACAATTTTCTCCTCAACTACGGGAGATATAAAACATCATGCATAAGAAAGTCTAGAAGCCCTGATATCTTGACCCTAATTATGCCAAGCCTTGATGACTTAAGTTTTGATTTGTCTGCAAAGTATACTACTCCATCAACATTGTCATTAAATTATTCAAAAAAATCTCTTATAAAGTTCATATGGAATTTTTCTCCTAAGTCAAGCAACCAATAATTTTTCCAAGAATCAAGTGAAACATTAAAGAAGTCTTCAATTACTCCAATATTACAATGTGCCACAAAATAGTGAGCGGATTCGAGTGCATTACCTTTCCCTTTGTCATTGGTTTTACCTTTGGATTCATTTCTTTCCTACTCAAATATGTACCAAGGAAGCTTACATGTGGATGCCTCATGTCCATCTCTATTGAAAAGTATGCAATGAAGATCAGAATTTTCTCCTTGGAACTATCTGTCCCCTGTGCCTCGAAAATTTCTTTTTCCTCTACCTCTTCGACCAACTCTTCCTCTAGAAGAATCTGGTGCATGATTCTTCTCTTTATATGCAAGACACATATTCTTCAGAAGACCGAGGAGTTGTCTTCTTCCAAAAATCCTTCTCTCTCTCAGCAAACTTCTTCTAAAGGGAGTCACAGGTAATCACCTTGAGGTTTCCACTTGCTTGCAATGACTAAATATAATTTGAATAAGTGGGGTATATTGTCTTGACATAAGCTATGAGAGGAATATTTATTTGAACACCAGTGGTTTTGATATCATGCATAATATATCTTACTTATGATGCTAAATAAAGAGAATCATCAATTGGACAACTTGAAGTTCACAGCGTGAATCATAAAGTTCCTTCAACTTCTGCAAGGCTTCAAAAGCATCTGAAAATTTTGAAATATTGTGACTCACCTCTTCATTTATAGATGATGCAATCAAGGCGTAGGCCTTGCTGTTCTTGTTTTCCCAAAATGAAATCTCCTTATATGATGTAGGTTTTTTAGGTTCATTATCTCATTCTCCTACACAAACTCCTCTCCACAACTCATTGAAAATGAGAGTGTGTTTTATCTTCCTTAACCATTCAGGATAGATCACTTTTACCTAGAGAAATATTCCAACAATAGATATTAATGAATGCATTTTAAATGTGTATACTATGTAAAAGAATTGTACTATGCTACCAATATATTGTACGAAATTGCACTTATGGTGGTAATATGTGTAAGAAAATGCATTGTGATATATTAAAACAGAAATATTATTGAGGGAGGGGTTATATGGGGAAGGTTATGTATGGGGAAGGGGGTATGTGGGGAGTTATTACAGTGGGGACATGTTATACACTTAATGGATTTAGACCCCACGTAATAGTTAATAGAATAAAGGGAGGAGTTCAAATAACGGTGGAAACAACATTCAACATAGGAGGCAGTGGGAGGGGTGTTAACAAACAATTATATTATAACTGGTGTGGAGAGGCATGGTGCTGTGGGGGAATAGTTATATATTAAAAATAGTGATATATGGTATGCGGGTTATGGAATTGCATTAAAACACATATGAAAGTGGATTGGTATGGGAAATGTTTGCAATGGGCGTTGATACCAGTGTAATGTATGTATATATTAAAAAATGCAGCAACATGGTATATGATATGGAGAGGCAACAAATACAACTGATAAAACACAATGGGTATGGTATGGAGGTGTGGCAGTGGGAGGTATGATATAGCACACATAAACCAATGTTTATATATTAATACCATAGTAAACGCAGTGTGCAGTATAGGAAATGACCACAATTGTATTACAAGCTACCGTGGATGGGGGTGATAAAGGGTAGCGTTCAAAGTCACATAGTACCAAATACCATAAATGAAATGTAAAAAAAAATAGGAGGAGAGTTCTATGGTCGTGTGTCAATATTTTACCATAGCTTCTACTGCTTTAATTATTCAACGTTCAACGTATCACAACTAGGTAACATAACATTCATTTTTCATACCAAAAAAATTGACACACCACATATCATTTGCCATTCACGCATCATGGAGGATGCTTACCACAGCATAGATTTGATCCTCCAACAATAGATTTCGGTGCAGATTAGTGCTTTACTCAAAAAATAGAGAAATGACAGAGGTGTGATTTTTGCAAAATGGGTAGAAAATAGGCTGGAGATTATTACAAGCATAGAGAGGGAAGCCAAAAATGGAGTTGGATCTTACACCATGTCAGGCCAAGAGGTAACTCCTCAAATATGAATTTTGATTTTCCATTAAGATTGATCATAGATAGGTACATGGAGGGAGAGACTCCTGTGCTTAATCTCCCATTATCTCTTCATATTCCAACTCTTGCTATTTTCTATTTACAATATTTTACATATTCACCAAATCCCAATGCTTAGGTGTCAACAATATCTAACAAATCACACAAGTGATAGAGAAGGGAGCCTTGGATGTAAGAAAATACATTATTCAACAATATTCCTTTGAACCAATCAAAGCACACATGAAGCTCTCATGGTTCCAGAATAATGTATATTCAAGCTTCAAGAATATACAACAAAAGCATTGGAGGTGAAGATACGATACGGAGGGGACTTTCCAAAATGGGTCAAAGTCATCACGAAGGAGTTTAGAGCATGGCACACCTACATTATGAGCGATCTCCATGAAGAAGAAAATATTTTATTTATTTGATGAGTTTTTTCCCATAGTCATTTGTCTTTTAAGCCCACTGTCTCATTTGTAAATTGTATTATGTAATAAATTATATGAAATTAAGTCCAAGGGACAGATGTGGAATATGAAAAGTCACACATTAGAATGTAATGAGTTATATATATTATATGAAAAATCATAGGAATTGAAGAGTCATGAGGAAACTCAAAGGTCGTGGAAAATTGTTATAAATAAGTCCTCATAACTCAAGCAAAATGTATTTTTAGTTGTGGATTTTGGAAAGCTTTAGATTATAGAGGTCTTTCCTTGGCTTCTCTTGTAAGCCATAAGAGTTGGATCATTATTTGGAGAAGCAAGTTGTGGCTTCGTGTTCCACTATTGGATTCAATGTTTCATTTATGTAAGAGTGTACTTAGGATCTTACACTTTTAACTAGAAGCTCAATGAGTCAGCATTCCTTCATACATGTATCATAAATGTAGTTGGATTGTTCTAGTTATGATTATGTTATATGTTTCTTTATTCACATACTAAGTTAATGAATTATTTTGTTTCTTAGTTGTGGCTATTATTGAATGAATGTTGTTATGTTTTAATGATTGTTGTTTACAATGTGGACTAATCTACAGGCACTTAGAAAGCCTTTCTCTTTATTTTTAGGTCCCCCTTTAGGATAGTACTACTACTTTTATATAACCAGTGGCTCGTTTCCCTCACTAGCCGTGGAAGTCCCCCTTGTATACCTTACATTGGATGTATCACAAAGTTCACATTCTAGCTTCCCCAAAGTAATGTGTGTTCTCTTGTGTCAGTTGATATCCAAGGCATAGCTTTAAATCATTCCAATGGTGGTCAAGCTATATGATTGGATGGGACTCCTACACCAAATAGTATGAGGTCTAGTTATGACTTCACATCAAGGATATCCCCTTACAATGTTGGTGGAATCCAACACCACCAATATTTTTTGGCACTAGAAGGAGGTCCAGATGACAAGTTAAGGCTTTGAAGTCTAATTGAATCTCTTACCTCTAATGGCTTCATCCCAAATCATAATCTTGAGGTGTTTTACCAAAGCTTTAATTTTTTTAATCCCTGTGGAATTTTAAAAAAACTTTTCACATATGAAATTCAATGGAAAGGGTACAAAAACCATCCTTGATTGCATGATTGAATTCTTTCAATTTTGTTTTTCAAGTAGCATTTTCTCTCAAGAAATTGTTGTGCAGTATTTTACCCTTACATTGGATGGTCGTGCCAAGGAATGGTGTTACTCTTTATCCACTACTTCTATCACATCTTTCAAGCATTTGGTTAGTGAGCTCCTTTGTGTTTTTGACACGTACGAATATCAAGATGTTCTTAATGAAATTTATCAACTTAGAATTGTACCCAATGAATATCTTGAACATTTCATTGATTGATTTCTTCATTTGTGTTATGAGTTCCTAGACAAGGATGTGGACTGACAGTTCTTAGATGAAAAAAATCATTTCTTAATGCAGATTTCAAGGAAATATTTTGAATCTAATTCCTGGTGTCCTCTTCATCCAAAATAATTTTAGCATCTTGAGGAAGAACTAGACACGCCTTTTGTTCCATGTCCTTCCCCTTTTGATGTTCCATGTTTTTAACCTCAGCTAATTATCAAATCGTAAAATTATTTAGTAGATGAAGAAATCATGTTCCTTTCACATATTTCCCTCGATGGTGATTCATGCCATCATATCAATCAACTATATTCTAATCTTGATATTTTTTGTGTCGATCATTTCCTTGTTAGTGAAATTGAACCCTTGGATGATCATGATCCTATGATTTTCTTCTCTTTGAATTATATGGTGATGATTGTTCTAGTATGGATGAATCTTCATTCTTACATTAATATTTGGATTTGTAGCAATTTGAAATGGAGTCTAAGATGATTATTGACCCCTTTATCTCATATATATATCAATTTGATCAAGAAAGTGAAATTCTTATCATTGAAGATTTTTGCAATAATCATGAAAATCTATCTTCTCCTGAATCTCATGGTTTAAATAACAAATATTGATTTGATAAGAAGTTGACCATGTTTTCCCAAATTAATTATCAATCTTGTTAGGGTTCAAAGTTGAGTTAGGTGAGTAAGAAACTTCGGCCCATGCTCATGGTTATGTTAGGGTCCTATCAGCATGAAAATATTTGTGATTTCAGTCAGTTTATGATGCTTTTACATAATTTTATCATTTTTGTCATCATATAGGATGTTGACGCTCTCCTGAGGGATGCTTATTTTATCCACATAAAATTATTTAACCCCTAGGGGAGGATATTTATGTTGACTATTAATCTTCCACCGCTACATCCCATATCAAGAAAATCTTTGGTCTCTAATGTAGAAATGAGGAATAATATTAATGAATCATTTTCATCATCCATTGAAGAATCTCTCATGTATGAAAACTTCGATTATGGACAACTTGATAATATTTCTTATAACATAGATTTGTATATTTTCAATCTTTCTTGTTTTTCTTTCCCTAAAGATTATTTCCATGATCTTGTTTTAGAATCACTAGAAGTCTCCTTTTAGTCCGCACCCTTAGTTCTTGGCCTGCACTTGCAAGCTCTTTGTAAAATCTTGTATAGTAACGCATTAGGTTGTTTATGGTGTTGTAAATTCTATTGTGTGGTAGAATGGTTGCATGGAATCCAACATTGTGGTTGCATGTCTTGTTTTTGTCAGTCGGTCTAGATGTTTGCACAATTTGGTTTGTCCATTGCACTACTTTTTGTTTTGGTTTGTCATGGTCATATCTTATGGTCTAATGGTTGGGAGCATCTTCTATGGCTACATTGGAAGTTTCACTTCATGTAACCCGACCCCCTCTTGTTTAGGATAGGTTAGGATAGGTTGCATGTAGTTAGATGTATTGCATTTTTTTATTAATCTTCATTTTTCTTGTTTCCATTTTGTCCTATTGGTGTTCTTTATCTCTGAATAAAGTCGGTTTTGGCTTTGAGATGACATGGCTAATATTTTGTGAATGCCAAGTTGTAATAACAAGAAAGACTTGGCTTATATGCTATCCTCTTCTTTATTTTTGTTTACATCATCTTCAAGTCAATGATTTTTTTGACGAAAAATATGATCCTTCAATTGGGAAGTTGTAAGAAAACTATGAAGCCTGCATATATTTATGATTCTCATTCCTATGCTCGCTCCTGTTAAATTTTTCAGATTGTTCTGTGATATATCAATTACTTTAGCCTAATTCAATACTTCAATTAGCAATATTTCCAATAAAAAATAGTCTTTGCAATCATTAACAGTAACTAAAGATCAAATATTAAATGCAATGTCAAAGGAGACACTCAACCCATCAACAAGAGACACAAGCTTTGGTCAAAGACCAAGGAAAACCCCCACTAGGGAGAAAACCATTTGAAACTATTCTTGTAATATATTTTCATAAAATGTTAAACAAAGAGTACAATGATCCTAATAAACATCATCTAAAAAAATAACACAATAACATTTAGATATCTGGCTCTAGAATCAAAATATATCAGAGACAACTTTTCCTTTGTACGGTCACCTTTGGTTAAGGGTCAAATTTTAGTCAAACTTCCCAGTGTTATAGATCCATTTGGGCACATCACTCCCATCATCTAGATCAGTGTTTTATGGCTCATCAAACCCTAATTCCAGTTGCTACATGCCCTAAATAAGTTAACCTTTTGAATGCCTCATTCCCAAATAGTTTCATGGCCTGAAGGCATCCTAAAATGATCTCTAGAGGGACTAGTGTAGGTAGGCCCATGCAAGGGTGTGCTACAGATCAGTTAAGTCCATGCCAGGGTGTTTTACAAATCACTTAGGCCCTCTTTGACATGTGATGGGAGAGATTGAGCGAAATTCACATAGGCTTTGGGGAATATTCTTATCTTCTGGAGCCTTATAGAAGATTCCCACACTTATCATGTCCTATGAGCTCAAAAAAAAAACCAGGAATGAGTTAAGATACATCCTATCCTCTCATCCCTTCCTCCATGGAACTAATTCTAAGTTTGGAAGGCCATTCAATACCCTCATTGATGACAAAACCTCCTCCATGTTCTTATAAGTTTAGAACACATCTAAGTGATCAAGAGCTGGACTTTGATGAATTGTAAGGAGATAATGTTAGTTTGAGATTTGAGACTATTGTAAGTGTCGTTATGCTACCGGAATGTCATGCTTATGATGTGGTGGATGGAACCAAAGCTGGAAGAGTGACTCCGAGTCAGGCTTCATGGTTGTAATTCTTCCTTCTATTCAATAAAGCATTTACACCTTTTTCCATATGCTTATCTTGATATATAAATTCTTGTATGTGTGAATGTATATGATTCCATTTACTTGTAATCAATAGATCTTTTGCTTTGATTGGTTCATTGTCTTACGTTGATGTCTACAAGTACTTCTCAAGCGTGTTAAGTACGGGAATGACCGACAGGACCAATAGAAAGGAGACAAGAGGAAATCAAAATAGGTCTTGTCATCCTCTTTGTCTTATCTATTGTTTATAGAAAAAGGTTAAAGTGCTTTAAATTGTTGTTCTAGATATGGCTACTTATCTAGGGAATTAGTATTTGTCCGTAGATACCAAATTCTTCATAACAAATTGGCAACCATACTGCAGAATGATAATCATTCCAAGTAGCGTATACACATCCTAGGACACTCTAGAAGACCTTACTTCCTTTCATTGGTTGTATTTCAGCCTTATTGAAGTGAATTTTGGTCAAAAATTATGTTTATTTGCCTCTTTAAATGGCTTACTGTCATTAGCGCAGGATTGTGAGGGACACAATGCACTGCAGAGCACCCTTGGCTTAGGGGTAGTGCTTTGAAGTGCATTGTCAACCATTCAGGGCTACGCTGATCCTCCTTGGGTCAGTTTTCCAACTTTGGATAGGGATTTTCAGCAAATTTCTTTTGTTTGATTGCTTGTTGAATGATCAATGAGTGTTATGTCTTTGAAATCAAGATTGTATCTCCTTTGCTAGCCCTACTTTGACTTGATTGATTAATGTTTCTTAAATCATTTATTTGTCATTATCGATTCATCGTCAAAGTTATATTATAGTCAATTAATCTTTTTTCGAAAGTAAGTGTTGTAAAAGTATTATTTTCCTTCGAAACATAACTGTCGTAAATTATTCATTCTTATAAAAAGATTGATTGATTATATGTGCATTAGTTTCCTTTTTTGTTCATCATAACATTAAGGGAATCAAAAAGAAAAACTTGCATTGTGCATTGAAAAAGTTTGTGTGTGCTCATAGGAATAGTTTAGGGAAATTGCACTAGAATATTCCCTCTGCTCTTTGATCAAAAGAAATCTCATTGCTCTATCCCTAGTAGCTATGATTTTCATTCTTAAATTGAATGGAAAGAATGGTTATCATATTATTTGCATTCTTGGAATTGAAAATACATCACGTGGTGAATCCTGAAAGGCAAATTCTTAAGCAAGATCAACTTAAAATTAACATCAATTTACCTAATGGAGCATTGTCACCTAACAAATAACATTTAGAGTGTCTAGTCTAGAGACGTGTTCCGGCATTGTAAAACATAGCAGTTGTCGCTAACTTGCCTGCAATACATCCAAAGTGTGATATCTCATTCCACGTATGTGAGTATATCATAGCTCGTCCACGTACCTTTGGGTATATAGGGTGATGTTATAATACGTAAAGTATATGGGAATGATCTCACTCTGCGGTTTTGCATTAGACAATGCTAATACGGATTGGGCCTCCACGTACTTTCGGGTATATATGGGAGGGAAACACTAGGTTGATATCCATCCTTAGGAAACCGAGTTGGCCGCCTTGTACATTCTAATACAACGAACATATCATTCGGAGAGATTGCCTGCCCGTACTTCTTGGTTCACCAAGAGGTATTTTGCAGTTCGAAGTTGCTTGGTAAACCTTTTGCCTAGCTTACCCCTTTTTGTTTATTTCCTTTTTGTAATAAATTCAATCAGCAATGGTGGAGGAAAATCAACCCTTACGCCATCGTTTGTGGAGAGTAGTGAGTAAACCACTACACCTATTCGGTCAAATAGGTCTCATTTGACTAGGTAGGGTACTTCAAAAGTATCTGTTTCTTCATATGAGTTACCAGAAACACCTATACCGGTGAGTACTGTGACTCGAGTTACTCCTACAGTTATTGGTACATTTGTTACATAAGTGGAATCTCCACAATCACCTGAGGAAACTAGAACTAAATCTAGTGAAACTGTAACCCAAGTTGTTCAACAACAACTTGATTCTCAATTTGAAGTTGTTCAATAGGAAATTACTTCTAAACTTGAGTATGTTCATCTAGAACTGTATCCTGAACCCATCACTGTTCAATTAGAAGTTACTTCTGAGCCAGAAGTTGTTCACGAAGCCCAACCTAAACTTTTTCTTTCACCAGAACATTTGGATCTTGAGGTGGAACAATCAGAAGTTGTTACCTTACCAGAAGAAGATTGATTGGTAGATCCTCATACATCTGTAACTATTAAGACCTCTTCTTTACCTCAGCAACAAATAGAAATTTGTTACGGACAAGATGGTGAAGTTCTTCCACCTAGTTTGATTTTAATAGAAGAGGAACCTGAGGTAGAATCACCCAAAACTCCATTCCATTTTGGAACTCGACTTCATCTGTATCCTTATACTCCTCATTTCACTGCTCCTTCTAATATTGATTACTTTGAAACACTTATTGATTCGTTAGGAAGCTTATTTGGACATTTGATTATGGCAGAGTCAACATCCCAGACCATACCATCTGTTACGGCTACGGTAGAATATTTTGTCACAACCTCTTCGATGTTTACTATGAAACCTGAGTCACACTTGTATGGTGTTCCATCCATCCCATCAGGTTACCAATCTTTATGGGGAACCCACTCAGGTGTTGCTTCTATCCCTTGGTCTTCACCAATGTCCTATACTGGAATTTTATCGGGTTCCTCATTTACGGGTACTGAACAACTGGTCCCATCAAGTTCATATCAAGCTAGTTCATCTGGTTACTGTCCTCTGTATCCTCTTAACACTAGACTAGCCCCATGCAGAGAACAATATGCATATTCTCCTTATCCTCCTTATTCTGAGGGGCAACCATATGTCGATATGCCGTCGTCTTTAGGTCATCCTAGAATGACTTTCTTTCAATGGAAGCCAACCATGCCCGTTCAACCTAGGCTTGTGTATCCATCACAATCTATGCAAGTTGTATCATCCATACCTACGAAACTTGTTGTTACAAGCCCAAATTGTTGTATCGCAACCTGTGCAAGCTGGCCCTTCTACCTCAGACCCCCAAGTTTCAGGTATGCAGATCCAGCCTGCTCAAGCAATTTTACGACAACCACTTGCCTCTAGAGCCCAACAACTTCAGGCTAGTTTTCCTTTTACTGGAATGACTCAGAATTACACTGGTTTAGTGTATTCACAACCTGGTCAACCTTACATTGGTGGGAAACAACAACCATTAAATCAACAATCGTTGTACCAACAATAACAACAGTTGATTCAACAACCTTGGCAGCCCCAATATAAATAGTAATAATTCTAGCAATACCAACATCAACATGGACTTGGACAACAAGCTTATGCTAGGTTTGGTCAGTAACAAGTTTATCCATGCCTTGGTCAACAAGCCTATGTTGGGTTTAGACAATAGAAAATTTACCTTGGTGCACAACAACAACAACCTTACACCAGATTTGATCAACAACTTATCCATATCAAGGTTACTAGTAGCAGATGCCTTATGTTGGTATGAAAAGGCCCATTTCCCAGGAAATTCCATCTTACCCTAGATATGCTCAACCTGACCTCAATAGACAATTGCCTTTCGTTGTGACACTTGAGTTACTAGATCTAAATTGGCTCACCAATGACCCAATTCTTTATGCACCTTGGTGGCCGGTGGTTCCTCATAAGTTACCTTCTAATATTCCGAAATTCAATGGAAATCCTGGAGAAGACCCATCCAACCATGTCATGAATTTTCATTTATGGTGTTCATCAAACACCTTGAATGATGATTCTGTCAGACTTCGTATTTTCTAGAGAATGCTTACTGGTCTAGCTGCGAAGTGGTACATCGAGTTACCATGAGCTTCTTTCGATAACTTCATAGATTCAGCTACCACATTTTTAACCCACATTCGTTTACCCATAGGATATGAGACTGGAATGGAACTATTAACCAACTTTAAACAGACTACTGCTACTCATATCTCTGATCATATTCATGAGTGGCGTCGTCTTTGTCGAATGGTTAAAACTTATGTTCTTGGTCAACTTCTAGTTGAGTGGTTTATAAAATCCTTGCTTCCATCTATCACTGATGTGGAAAAAGGTGGAGTTGTCATAGGAGAGCAAGTAATTTCTCGTGCCCAATAGTTGGACTTGATATATACATAGTTTGGCATGCTCTAGAACAAGATCCCGAATGCACCCCGACCAACTTTCACTGTTCCTCCTCCACCATCTAGTAAGGACTCTCATGTCGGCGACGGTGTGATTGGTTCTTCGAGCACACAAACGACAAGTAGACCATCTGGTCAAACACTTGTCATTTCCAATCAAACTACAAATGCACCTGATAACACTCTTACTTCCAAAATAAATGTCATGTCATTTGATAAAGGCAAGAGTGAAAAGCAACCAGGAGGTAAGAAAAAGGTGAAAAACAAGAAGAAACAAAATAACTCCCCTCAAGAGAAATCATCTGATTCATCTTCTTCGGCTAGGAAGCCTCATTACCTTTGTTTGATCTGCAACGATGAGAATTTTATGCGAGATTGTCTGCACAGCTCTAAAGTCTCCAAACTTTTGAAGACTTCTAATACATCTGCAATATTCATTGATCCTTTTACAAAACCAGAGACAAATATGGTTGCTACAGACTAAGCTTCCACTTCCCAAGTGCTTATGCTATCTGCCTTTAAGTAGCAAGATGATGTTTTGGTGTCAACACGAAGTAAAGATTATGGAAATCAACCATCGTTGTTGAATAACCAAGTGGATTGACCTAACCCTTCGAATGATCCTATACCACCACCCATTGCACCAGAGTTAACAATAAAATTGCCTAAGGTAGTTGTACACAAATCAACATTTAACCCTCGATCTTGAGCTACATAGAACTACAACATAGTAGAAGATTTAGCTCAGTCACCTTTTTCTATATCTATGCTTAAGGTGCTAACAAATTGTCCCTCTCAAAAGTAGGCTTGGTTGTCAGCAATTGGTGGAATCGATCCAACTAATTCCAATCTTGTGCTTTTCAACCATGCAGGTTATACACCACAGTTACTAGGACAATTAGCATTTCTGGTTCAAGTAAATGCCTTGAGTAAACTTGTTCATCAAACCATTATTGACGAGGGGGCATCTACTTGTATCATGCCTATGAGTTGCTAGAAAACACTTAGTTCACTGTCATTGTCACGTTCACCAACAACATTAAAATATTTTGACGGTCACACATATATGCCTTGTGGAATATTGAGTAATTTGCAAATTGAACTAGGAGGAAAAACGATAACATTTTAAGTTGAGGTAGTTGATAGACCCCTTGACTACAACATTTTTCTAGGAAGACTGTGGGTTTATGCCATGGCTATTGTGGTTTCAGCTTACTTTCGTATGATTGCATTTCCTCATAAAGGTGGAATCACAATTATTGACCAACTTGTCTTCTTCACCTCTAGTTCACAGGTTACTAGAAGCATTTCATTGATACATGGACCCCCACTATCTCTCCAAAGCTTGGTGTAGGTCTCTTTAAATACTCTTCCCTAATGGGTACATTTTCACTACCACCACCATCAAATTTGGCAGAAGCGGAAAAGGTTGAGACTTGCAACATGATATCTTCCAGTTCATCTGACTTAAGGAGGATTACCAATAGTTTTGAAGTTAATAGTAGTAATGAAGTCATGCTGCTAAGTCCTACTAATATAGCATAGAAATCAATCTTTTTGTCTTGCGCGAAAAACCCAAATCCATTTTTGTCAATTGTATGGGTAGATCGTTCACTGGAATTTGGTACTTCTTCCGATCCTTTTTCACGTATATTTTCTACTGATGAAGGAATCATCCAATCAATGATGATGGAAGGAGAAACATGGGAGGATTATCATCATCGTTCCAATCTTCCAGATCACATTGAAGATTATTCACATGAGATTAATCACCCTTCAATTGTTGATTTCCTTTTGAATTATGTTTTCATTGATACAATAGATTCGGAGCGAAACCTATCCAATATTGAAGAGACAACTTTTGTAAATATTTCAACCAAACCTAACATTGTAGAAAGAATTCATGTTGGCAAATATTGTTCTCCATCAGAACTTGATATATACCATGCTCTTTTTCATGAATTTCGAGATATGTTTTCATGGCCATACGAGGAGATGCCAAGTATAGACTCTAGTCTAGTTGAACATGAAATCAAAATGTATCGTGATGTCAAACTAGTATGAAAACACCTCCGACCTGTTCATCCAAAGAAGGATGCTTCCGATTGGGTTTCCAATATTGTTTTTGTCATGAAGAAACAAGGGACAATATGAGTGTGCGTCTATTATAAGGATGTAAATCAGGATTTTCCAAAATAAAATTATTCCACTCCCTTTACCAACTAGATTATTGATGAATGCGCCAAATGCAAAATATTCTCGTTTATGGATGGTTTTTCCGGCTACAATCAAATCAATATTCACTCACAGGACCAATCTAAAATTGCTTTTATTTGTCCATGGGGCACATTCGCTTATCGGAAACTCCCATTTGGTTTGAAGAATGAAGAGACTACATTTCAGAGGGAAATGAACTATGCCTTCCATGACATCAAACATACTGTTCAACCATACTTTGATGATTTACCTGCTCATTCATGAAAGCGGTTTGATCACCTGCAACATTTCAGAGCAATCTTTTTATAGTGTCCACACTACAAAATACGACTCAATCCATACAAATGTGTGTTCTGTGTTGGTTCTAGTCATATTCTTAGATTCATAGTGTCTAAGGATGGAATTTGACTCGATCCATTCATGGTTCAAGAAATTATTGACTTGCCTCCACGTTCAAATCTACTTTGGTTACAAAGACTCCAAGGGAAGGCTAACTTTCTGAGCAGGTTCAATCCGAATTATGCTGGAATGGCTAAAGGATTTACTCGTTTATTGAAAAGGGGATACCCTTCCATTGGGATCAGGTTGCACAAGCTTCCTTTAATTCTCTTAAAGATACCTTGATTAGAGCCTCATTAATGTATTCCCTGAATTATCAAAATGACTACTTCCTGTATCTCGTTGTTACAGATACAACCACTTGGAATGGTTTTAGTCCAAGAGGAAGAAGGGATTGAACACCCTATATATTATTTGAGCCGCAATCTCAATGATATAAAAAGTAAGTATTTTTTATGTGGAGAAACTAGCTTTGGTAGCTATTTAAGCTGTATAGGGATTTCTCCACTATATCCTACTTCGAAAGATCGTTGTCATCTCAGATTGCAAGCCTATGACATATATTTTGTCACATCAATTACTAGGGGGGAAATACTCAAAATGGATAGTCATTCTGTAGGAGTTTGATTTGGAATTCATCAAGTCAAAATCAAAGAAATATCTTGTTTTTTTCGAGCTACTTTGTGACCTTACCTCGACTTCTATCGATTCAACATGAGAACCATAAATTCTAGATGAGTCTTTGTTCCTGATTTCTTCATGTGACGAGTGGTATGGAGATATATTGATTTATCTCCAGACCCAAAATTTCTGGCCTAATACCTCTCACTCGCAACAACAATGTATCCGATACCAAGACAAATATTATCTAATCGTTGGTGACACCTTTTACTGTCATGGTATCGATATGATTTTACGAAGGTGCCTCACACACATGAGGAAGCCGAGAAAGTTTTGAATGATTTCCATTCAGGTGTTTGTGGTGGACACTTATATAGTTATGCTACCATGTAGAGAATTCTCCGTGCTAGTTACTTCTGGCCTAGTATATTCAAAGATTGCATAATTGTTGTCAGAAGCTATCATGCATGCCAGATCTATGACCGTAAAGATAGATTACCACCTGCACCATTGCATCATGTCATCTTTGTTGCACCATTCGCCAAATGGGGCATTAACCTCATGAATTGTAACCAGACCTCAGCTGGGGGGCATGGGTACATTATAGTCTTCGTTCACTATTTTATGAAATGGGTCGAGGCGATGCCAACATTAAACAACAATAGCGAAATGGCTGCTCTTTTTTTTTCACCCACGTGGTTGTCTAGTTTAGTGTACCATATGCTATAGTTACAGATCATTGGTCGCATTTTCATAATCACATGATGGCTAAGTTGACTGCTAAGTGAGGACTTTCACATGATAGTTCTACCCCTTATTATCTGCAAGTGAATGGACAAGTTGAGGCCATCAAAAAGGTCCTGAAGTGAATGCTGCAAAGAATGATAGGGGTCCATAAACGAAACTAGCATTTAATCATGTACTCTACCTTGTGGGCAAGAAATGCAACTGAATTCACACCCTTTCAATTAGTGTATGGTCTAAAGGCAATCTTGCCGATATAATGCGAAATTTCATCTCTCAAACTCACGATGGACCTGTTATTCGACACATCTGAAGAAGAAGCGAATTTCTTGGAACTTATCCATCTAGATGAAACCCATCGTGAAGCCACATCGGCTAACGAAGCACACAAGAAATGAATCAAGGGATAATATGATAGAAATTTCAAACCTCACATTTTGTCAGAAGGAGACCTAGTCTTGCTTTATGATCAGGAATCTGATAAACTAGGAGCAGGAAAATTTGAACCGCTTTGGATGGGTCCTTATATTGTCAAGTGTGTTTTGGAAAAAGGTGCCTATGAGTTGGTGGATTATGATGGAATCCCATTGTCACAGCCCCGAAATGGGTTGTATGTCAAATTACTACGCTTAATTGGGTGTAGTAAAAATCACTCTATATACACTTTAATTGCATGTGTGTGTGATAGTATGTCTTTTAGAGTTTTTATGTGGTTAAGTAATCCACAATGCATTTGTTGCAGATGTTGGAACCTTTGGAACCATTTGTTGGCTATGCTGATGGTACTAGTCGTAGTACGCAAAACCTATCTTTTACAACATGAGCCATTTTCGCTCCAGGTGGCGAGTTAGTGAGTTTTCAAGGGATTTGTATCGATCGATCAATGAATAATATTGCTGAGTATAGCATGTTGATTGAACTTGTCTCTAATGCCATTTCAATTGGCATCCACTGAATCATCATTAGGTTGGATTCACAACTCATTGTGCTACAACTAACAAACATTTATACTGTCTTAAATCCAAGAATTCTTCATATGTTCCTTAGAGTTCGCCTTTTGGAAAGACATTTTGAATACATTCACTATCAACATATTTCACATTCACATCATTAGTTGAGTAGGATTGCATATAGCCATACATATAAAAAACTTTGAAAGTAAAATAGATTGATGTTTTAAAAGTTGTTACAGAATTTTTGTCTAAGACATGTTTGGTCATCTGACCTAAAAACACAAAATGCATGCAAAAACATCCTAAGTAGACCTGGTAATGCTCATGATAACAGGTCACAGTCTGAAGTATCATGCACAAGAGCCACATCCAACAGCCTGGAACACCAATAATATGGCGTTGCAGCCTCATAGGTAACTCATCGATCCAGACATCTAGAATACCAAAGGATAATCCCTCCACATGATCCTGCAACTCTGCCAAGGTCTTAGCCAAACCCAAATCCTAGAGAATCGCTCTCTCGATGTTCATCCTCATTGGCCCACCTGCTTCATGTTGGTGCCTCATAGGTCAAACAATAACCACCTCTGCATGCACAAGAATGATTTTAGTTTAGTCTTGGAAACATTAAAAACACAAAAACATGTAGAAACTTGAAAATCAAAAACATTTTGATCAAAAATTTACCTATAGCACCCCATTGAGTGCCCACTCGTAAAATCAAATATAGATCTCCATGAAAATTCATCCCTGAGTATGGATGCTCCTCGACGACAATGTGTTGTTGATCAAGCAAACTGAAGAATGCAGTGGAAAAAATGATTGTTGACTAACCCGCATGTCTAGCCATCTATTCGACCCACCTATTTATCTGTCGATCTCTAGGACCAACTACACCTAGTGTTACATTTTGTGGTTTCATCAATGGAATTCTTTCTAAGGCAAAAGTGATTAAGATCAAACCATAGATAAAATTATTCATCCTACCACTTTTTACCTTTGTCAGTTGTTCTTTCAGTGAAGAAATCACGGCCTCACACGAGTTGAACACTTTTGGCTCAAGACACTCTAGTGCATATTGCATGTATGGTCTGTTCACTAGATGAAGTGTCACACTGCCAACCATTTCTGTGATAGTAAAAAGGATAGTTCTCAAAGGAAAGTCACTTACATCCCTGATGTTTATTTTTCCATCCTTGCTAGGCTGTGTGCCTGACCGACAAAATTGTCGAATGTAATCCCTCAATGATTCACCTCCAAGGGAAAATCCTGAAAGTGAGATGGGGGCACCTCACGTCAATAGCTCGGTAAGAAAGTAAACATCATCGATCATAAGAGGGACCACTTTGTCCCCTATGTGAAAAGCCTGATATGTCGAATCCCATGCATGAACTAGGAATTGCAATAGTTCTATTTGTTGCCTCATTCCGAACAACCTGAAGTATTTGAGAAACCCACAGTTTTTGAGGGCCTCAACTATACCTGGATTATTTCGGGAAATCATGTCTTTTCCTTCATGCTCTCTTTATCACCAAGTAATGGTCATTATGATCCGATGAAAGCCTACAATCAAACCATAAGCTTAATTAGGATCCTTTCCATGCAAAAAATAGGAAAAGTTTTGGAGAAAACAAGTGAAACAAGTTTGGGAAACACGGCCAGCGCAGCCCAGGGAAGGAGACAGTGCACCGAAGAGTAGGAAGCCTTTGATCTGGGAGATCTTCAGCACAGTTTTTGACATGCAAGCCTGTGGTGATGCTAGGGTGAAAAAATCTAACCACAGAGGCCCCAAAAAACCCAAAAAATTGCATGAAATAGCAAAAGAATGACATGAAAAGAAAGAGGAGGGGTAGATCTCCTACCTGGTCTTGACGACACGAGAAATGGTCCACTGAATATCTCGCAATCAGCTACTAAAGTTTGAGGTAAAAAACTAGCCCAGAGTAAAAAACTGAATGGTAAATATCAAATGGTAAAAATGACATGGAAAATACTTGTTTTATGTTTATTTCATGTTAATTAATCGGATAAACATTAGTATTTATCTACTTTTACACATAAAATAGGTATGTTTAATCCATTTGGTGGTGTTTTGAGTAGGTTTTACAGTTGACTTATAGAATTTGATGTGCTCAATTGTAAATTGCATCTTTGACCATAGAGCATCACTTTATCTCTTTTTCGAGCTCTGCTAAACATCAACAAAGGAACTTCCTTGGAGTCCTCTTTAAGCTCTTTTCAAACTCTCTAAGTATGAAAAGGTTCGAGTACTTGTCCTTTTCAACTCGTTAACGGATTGGAAATGACATCTAATTAGTATAAGTTTAATCATTTTTCAGGATGAGATAGATTATTTATGAAAAAGGAATATGTTGACCGAACATGGTCAATAGGTTCTCTCTCGTATTGTTTTACGCTTTTTTAGGCTTGAGAGACAAATCTACGAAAAATAACATGTGGAATTTTCTTTTCGTCCCTTTTCAAAATCTCTAAACATGAAAAGGACTGAGTTATCATTGTCGTTAAACGCGTTAAAACATCAAATAGTGACAAACTTGTCGATCATGAAAAGACCGAGTTTCACCTTCACTGGGCTCGTTAAAAAATCACATAGCGATGGATTCACCTGAAGGGTGAAATTATAAAACAAGCATATGTTATCCTGCGCAAGCTTGATAAAAAATAAAGAGGTACTAGTTAGCAATGACTGGGTAAAATGGAAACGGGGGTAAACCACTTTTGGTAGCAGGTCGCTCTTGAACATGAAACTTTCACTTCATCACCATGATTATTTGGGTTGGCTTATTAGCTTGATGGTTATCATACCATTGGTCTATCATACCATTCATCACTTTTTTTTGGGTCAATGCTACCAATTCATTCAGTGTCGCTGACATGTTCAAGGGAAGTCATTCAATCAAAATTCATCCTTTGCAATACCATAAACCTTCATTTTCATGACTTACATTCGTGAACCTTGTGTCATTAGTCAAATTTTGTCTCCAAAATCATTACACTCGTTTCATGTCATTGATGTGGGATACATCAAGGCCCTCCTGCAATGAGTCGCTTCTTATCGACATCAACTCATTATGCGAGAAGTTGACTTAGAAACACCCTTCCAGTACCTTCATGCTTGCATACATCAATGGTGAGTTTCTCGCTTCTGGCAATAGGTTGACATCACTAGCCTTTGACAGAAAGGCATTGTATGGTGTTCAACATCAAAATATCCATTCACAACATGTAGAATGTAATGCAGTACTTTGAGAATCATTATCGTTATCAGTGATTTTTCTCGTGTCTATTAATGGCTTACATCATGAGCTAGTAATCAGATGGTGTCTTCCCATGTTCAGATTCAGATCACATATTCACATGGTTAGACTCATACTTGAGTGAATGATTAAACAAGATAGAAGACCTCGGATCTAGTTTCATCCATCTTGGTTGCGATTTAAGGAAATGTACCAAATCATTCGTACAATGGCATTACATCGATAGTCATTCTGATCATGGGTCTAGATCTGTAGATGACTATCTATGTACTTGTAATGAAAGTTTATATGCTGAGCATGGGTATGCCTTCCCTCATCAATTCATGAGAAAAATAAAAATATCATGATATTATGTATTGTAATCGATGCAGTTCACCAACCACTTCAGAACCTCCTCATCACATCGTAAAGCATTTCACTCAACACTAACATTTTTTGACTTCATTCTTTAGGGGGCAGTTGTTACAGATCCATTTGGGCACGTCACTCCCATCATCCAGATCAGTGTTTTAGGGTTCATTAAACCCTAATTTCAGTTGCTACATGCCCTAAACAGTCAACATTTTGAATGCTTCCTTCCCAGATAGTTTCTTGGCCTAAAGACATCCTGGAATGACCTCTAGAGGAACTAGTGTAGGTAGGCCAATGCAAGGGTGTGTTGTAGAGTAGTTAAGTCCATGCCAAGGTGCTATACAAAGAGCTTAGGCCCTCTTTGACCTGCGTTGGGTGAGATTGAGAAAAATTCACATAGGGTTTGGGGAATATTCTTATCATTTGGAGCCTTCTAGAAGATTCCCACACTTATCATGTCCTATGAGCTCAAAAATGGATGAGGAATGAGTTAAGATACATCCTATCCTCTCATCCCTTCCTCCATGGAACTTATTCTAAGTTTGGAAGGCCATTGAATACCCTCATTGATGACAAAACCTCCTCCATCTTCATATAAATTGAGCACTCCTCTAAGTGATCAAGGGCTAGACTTTGATGAATTGTAAGGGGATAATTTTAGTTTGAGATTTGAGACTATTGTAAGTGTCGTTATGCTGCCGGAATGTCATGCTTATGATGTGATGTGGATGGAACCAAAGCTAGAAGAGTGACTTCGACTCAGGCTTCATGGCTGTAATTTTTCCTTCTATTCAATAAAGTATTTGCACCTTTTTCCATATGCTTATCTTGATATGTAAATGCTTGTATGTGTGAATGTATTTGATTCCATTTACTTGTAATCAATAAATATTTTTGTTTGATTGGTTCTTTGTCTTCTGTTGATGTCTACAGGTACTTCTCAAGTGTGTTAAGTATGGGAAGGAGCGAAGAGACCGATACAAAGGAGACAAGAGGGAAGAGAAAGTACAAGTAGGTCCTCTCATTCATTTCGTCTTATCTATTTTCTATAGAAAAAGTTTAAAGTGCTTTAAACTATTGTTCTCGATATGGCTACTTATCTAGGCAATTAGTATTTATCCATAGATACCAAATTCTTCATAACACCCGGTCACATGGAAGAGGATTTGTGCGAGAAAATGAAGGCTTCTAGTCACTCCATTAAGCCTACAAGTCAATGACTATGGTTTAATTTGTTGTGTGACGAGCCAAGGAATATAATCCAAAACCCTAGATATAAATATGAGTTTTAGACCTTGTAATTTCAGACCTTTACAAACTTCTTATGTCGACCCTGCCTGTGACCTATGTGAGCTAATCAATGAAGAAGAGAAGAAGAATATGCTTGGCGATGTTCAAATGAGATATGTCACTTGTATTTATAAAATTCCAAGGGTGACCAATTTACCATTAGGGCTGACTTGTCAAAATGTGCATATGTGGGATTTTCTCCATAAGTACACTTTTCCTTATCCAAATTTTATGATCTCTACGTCGATTTTGGCGCTCTCAAAAAGATCAATTCAATGAAATCACAATTTCGATAAAATGAACTCTCCAAAGTGGAATTTGACCCTAGTTTCATAATTTAACAGTCCCTCTCAAAGATGGATAATTCCACATATCAATATCTGACTATTAATCAACATGTCATCCTGTCATCATATCATATCCCATCTCTAATCAGATCTATATGCTGAAAAATTCTTGAATCTAAAGAAAAATAATCATTAGGTATCTAATTATACCAACCTCTACATCGTTAGAGAGCATATCTCAATTTGAAACCACATATTGGAGTACATCTCAAACTATAATATCATGGAGGAGCTAAATATGTCTGACACCATATCAAGCAATATGTGATATAGGGGAGCACATATCAACCCATCCTATTTCCTATCGATCTTCCAAAAAATGATCCTCAAGAGTCATGTTGTAAAACATCTGCATCATAATTTTGATCTTGGGCTAGATACTCGACTTACCAAAAGGTAAGGATCACATGACCCAAGCCTCATCAACCCATTGGCCATACAAGGAGGGACAATCCCAACAAGCCTGACTTATGGGTATACTCTGCAAAGACTAAGATAGGGTAGCAACATCTCCAACCCTATGGGTAATAAATAATGATTATACCCTATTGTCCAAAGATCCCTCAACCCTAATCTCAATTCCTCACCCTGGGAGATCAAACATGGAGGAAGAGTTGGCTCAGTGTCCTTAATCAGTGATGCCACTTATTAGGAGGGGTGGCATCCATCAGTCTAAGCTACTCTCTAAAGACCAAGAAATTCCCTTTTAGCAAAGCCTTGGTGAGAATATATGCAATCTTCTCATCTGTCGATATGTGATGGAGTCTAACAACTCCTCTCTGCACTATGTCTTAAATGAAGTGATATTGGATGTCTATGTGTTTGGACTTGTCATGAAATATGACATTCTCTACTAGACAGATCCCAATCTTGTTGTCGCAATATATCAATGTAGTTTCTATGACCTGGTCAAATATCTTTCCAAAGAGCTTCCTCAACCAAACTACTTCGTATCTAGCCATGCTAGCAACAATATACTCTGCCTTGACAATACTCAATGATAAATACTTATGCTTCTTGCTCATCCAAGATATAATGGAAAATTGAAGGCTTAAAAAATATCTAGACGTACTCTTCCTGTCGACAATGTTTACTACCGAGTCAACATTGGTGTATCCATGAAGTCGAACATTTCTGGAAGAATATCTCAGACAAAGTGTGATATTCCCATGAAAATATCTCAAAATGTGTTTGGTAGTAATCAAATGTTTATGGAGAGGCCTGGTCATGAATTGAATCAAATATTCATTGCATAGAATATGTCTAGATGAGTGTTTACTCGGAACATTAAATCCCTCATTAACTGTCTATACTCAGATGGATTCACCAAATCGGGCCCTATAACCTCTCTATATAACTTCTTGAAGTTCATTTGCATCAGTGTAGGTAGAGAATTGCATTTTGTCATTCCAAATCTCTCCAAAAAATTCAAAACATATTTAACTTGTGAAAGGAAAATCTCA
This sequence comes from Pinus taeda, assembly GCA_000404065.3. Lineage (NCBI taxonomy): Eukaryota > Viridiplantae > Streptophyta > Pinopsida > Pinales > Pinaceae > Pinus > Pinus taeda. The sequence continues at coordinate 15,007 of APFE030027748.1, read as the reverse complement.
CTAGGCCTTTGCCACACCTCAAGGCCTAGAAAGTAGTGCATGATTCCAAGGTCCTTCATCTCGAATTTAGAGGTTGGATCCCTCTTACACTCGATCATCAGCGACTCACTACCTGTCAAGAATAGATCATCAACATATAAAACCAAAATCAATGGCATACCTTTCACTACCTTGAATTAGATTTTAGGATCAGTATTACTTCTTGTGAATCCCAGCTTCACCAAATAACTGTCTATCTAGGCGTATCATGCTCTTGGGGCTTGCTTCAAACCATACAATGCCTTCTTCAAAATACAAACATGTGCCTTTCGATCTTCTACTTCAAATCCCTATGGTTGATCAACATACACTTCTTGTAACATGCCATGGAGGAATGAAGTCTTCACATCCATCTGGTGAAGGGCCATAGATTTACTGGCGATAATTGAAACTTTCGAATGAATGGTTGTATATCAAGCCATAGGTGCAAGTATATCTTCATAATATTCCCCATGTTTCTTGGAGAATCCTCGACCCACGAATCTTGTCTTTTATTTCTTAATGCTACCATTAAATCCATGCTTAATCTTGAATATCCACTTTGAAGTCACCACATCTTTCCCCTTTAATCTTGGCACAACCGATGAGCCTCGGTATTGCAGCAAGAATGTTGCAACTCCCAAGGCTACTGACTTTAATTATTAACCTGGCGTTCATAGAAACATAAGAGGTATCAGCACTATATGTGTAGCATACAATGTGTACTTCCTTTGCTGTCAAAATGAAATGTTGCCTATTTGCAAGAATGAAAGACTAAATTTAAAAATGCTTGTAAAGTAACATGAAATCATCTATCTACTTATTAACACACTTTTCTTGAAAAAGAACCCTATTTTAATCCTATTTGTCACGTGTGATTTTTTAACTAATCTAAGCATGAATTCTAATCTAGAGAGTACTAACTGCTATGTGCATGTGTAAATATAAAAGAAATCATTTTTTTAATCTTGTTTCTTATAAATGCAAATGCTAATCTTTCCTTGATCTTTGGCAAGGGAGACAGGAGTGGAGAAAGAGGGGTACAATGATTTTGATGGCTTGGAGGTCAATTAGAGGCCTAATCCTAGCTTCAATGATTAGTTTTCTCGATTCAGGCTCAAAATAGGGCGCTACAGGATTCCCTACAAGATGTACTAGTTCTCCTACAAGATCCCCTAGTTCTTCTTCAGGAACCCCTGTTTTACTACAGGTTGTTACGAATTTACTATACGAAATTATAATTCATCGAATGACCAATCAAATTAAATCCAAATTGGATGGGACAATTTTTTTTATTTACTAAGATTTCTTATATCCCCATTCTAAGTGGAATCACTCAAAAATACCTACATTAATCCATGCTAAAAATTAACTGAAAATTACTAGTCGAAAATCTAGAAATTAGAGAACTAGTGAGCTAGTAAATCTATAGAATGCCTAACCTAATAAAGTGAAAATGAAATGGGGTCATATTTTTTATGAACTAGAATTTTTTTTTGATCTAATGCAAGTGGAACCAACTTGATTTAAGCTCGTTAGCATGCTCTAGAAAATAGCATAAACTTATTGTTATTTGCCACAAAGGAGTTCTAGAAATCTAGATTTTGGAACAAGAACGCTAATCCAAGTAGCTTAATGATTAATATGAACTTTCAATTATTTTCCAAGCATTAAATGATTCATTTGATCCTACAAAAGAACTTACATCAACCATTTAACCCAATCCTACAACAAGAAATCACTAATATTAAATGCAGAAATGGAAAGAAATAAAAACAAGAGATGCATGTGAATAAGAAGTGAAAAGAAGGAAAGAAAATGATGCAAAAGGGTTGTGAGACTCCTAGGATAGCCAATCCCAAGGAAACTTAGAGACCTATGGAGGAGAACAAGATTTAGAAGCTGAAAATGACACCAATCTTCATTATTTTCATCAATAGAATTACATCCCTACAAGAAAATACGATGGAGCTGCAAAAATACGAGTTCTCTCCACAAGAAGACTAATAATAATATATCCCTAGAGGTAAATTCAACTTGGTACTTATACAAAATTATTAGGAATCATTCTCCATGAATGGAGGAAGACTCCCCCACCAAAATCCCTTGATTAGTGGATGTGGTTCCCAATACTAGGAATATGCATTAAATGGTAGGGAACACATTCTTAGATTTTCTCAATCATTGGTGTTCCACAATATATTCCATAATTCCATAATATTGTTGATTTATTATTTAATAGTGATCCTCCTGTAGTAGGGTTAAAGTCCCTAAATTATCTCCTCTTCCAAATCTTCATAATCTACTGAATATTCTCATAATATTCCACAAAAATAAATAATATTAGGCACAAATATGCAATTATTCATAAACCTTCTTAATGAATATATTAAAGTTAAAAATACATTATCCAATGCAAAAAGAGAGGTTTAATGCGTTGAAGGATGGTCATAGGCCTTAATTTATGTTTAATTTAGAGGCATGGGCCTTAATATATGTCTAATTTAGAGGCCAGTCATACACCCCTACTGAAAGTGTTTCTCATCCTATGAGCAACTTACTAACCTCATTGTGCCTCATTCATAGCCCTGGTGGCCTATCACTTGTGCATTAAGAACCCTGGCTATAATTTCTACAAGGGAAAGCCCAAAAACTTGTTTGTGCAAAGAAAAATAATTGTTTCTTGAGACCATTAGTTTGCCTTCTTCCCCTTATTCAAGATGGTTCTTGAATATTTTTCAGTTTGATAAGGTCTTCCACATCCTTATCAACCTTCTTCTACCTTGTTTCTCCATTTGGAAACCTCTTAAAGCATCAAAATGTCCTTAGATGAGAAATAGGACATCTTGTAGTAATTCCTGTCAAAACTACAGGAAACCCTTTTTGAGCATAAATGATAGTCTGAGCTTAGGACATGCCCTCAACTTGACTTGCATGCCTTTCTCTCATTTCTAAAACATCTTTTAGGCCTTGGACAAAAGATAGAAAAATATTAGAGACCTCTTGGAAAATCTCTTTCCATCACTGCAGTTTGAGATCTATTTTGATGGTGGATGCCTCATTTCCTTTTGTTGCCTTCTCCTTCTCTCTTATGGCCTAGATTGTTGCCTAATGGCCTTGGAGTTCATTGTTTTGATTAGGCCTCTCTTAGGCATTGCCATTTTGGGTTTTAGTACAATGTTTTCTTTATTCCTTCTTGTAGCAGCACTCTGCCTTCTTGTAGTAGTCATTCCTTCTTCCTTTAGAGTCTTCTAACTGTATGGGAGTGATGATAAATGACGTAGGTTTGTGAAAATGGAGAGGATGCTCTGTTTGCTTTTTTAAGAAATTTTCAATGTGAGATAGGGTTTGTTCCTGAAATTATGAAATGGGATGGATCAATGATGGATAGATAGTGAATATGAAGTGGATGAAGAGCTTGGAGTGTTGTGGTTACTTGGCCTTTGCAAAAATTTCTGTTTTTAACCGCTGTCCTCATTCCTTGAAATCATCACCCTTCATAATTTGATTTTTCAACATTGCATGAGTGAAAGAGTGAGCTGCAATTAACCAGTTGAAGGTGGCTTTGACTGTTGACCCATCCTTAGCTTATGAAACCTCATCTCTCATGCATTGACAACAAATTTATAACTATAATATGCTCAAGGGAAGAGTTCAAGGCAATCTCATACCTGTACGTACCTGATAGTTGTTGGAGAGATATGCATGATGCTACTGAGTTGATGTTGTTGTGCTTCTCATGACTTAGATACATCTTGTTCACTGCCCTTTTTTTCTATCTTATTTTGCTGATGGGTTGTCTTCTTATTGATGTGTAGGTAATGGCTTCCTCTATTTCTGATGAGGTCTAGTGGAGTTTCATTGTGCCTGTAGTTATGCTTCTCCTCTTTCAATCATGTGCTAAAGGCTAGGCCTGGAGCCTGCTGTTACTTCCAAATAGGTTGCTTTAGCTGCCCTTTTTTTAATGTTTGTGCCATTTCCTTGTTGGAGGGTAAATAGGTGTTGGAATGAGTGGAAGGTGTGCCCATAGAGATAAATTGTCATGATGGGTGTTGGCTGAGATGTGGTGAAGTCAATGTCCTTTTTTCCTATCCCAAAATAGGCCTGCATCATAATTTTTCCATCAGACTGCCTTTCCTGTAGATTTTCAAAAGTTCCTGTAGTAATTCAAGATAGCCTCTTGTAGAAGACTTGTTTTGTCCATATCTCCCAAATGGTAGAATGGATTGACTTGAAACTTTCTGAGGATGTTTCCCTCATCATTATGCATCTCCACATAAAAAATTTGGTCAATGGATGCATGGATCTTGAGAAAAACTAAAAATGGTTTACGTTGATGGACGTTGGTTTCTTGGAAACCGTGCATTAGAATTTTCTGAAATTGCTTGGGCATGTTACCATTATCCATATGCATCTCCCCGTGAAATAGTGATTTAAATGGATGCATGGTTTTCAAGTTATGGAAAAAATAAATGTTTTATCTATGTATTTTTGTTTCCAGTAGTAAAATAAAGTCTTCCTGTAGTATTTTGGGACAACAAGGAAAACGAGTGGTAGAAGCTTGGGAATGATGAGTGGATGATGGAAATAGATCATGGTGATGGATTGGCATGGCCTTGGTCTTGTTGGAGTAATTGACCAAAGGAGGAGAAATTCAAAATTTGACTTCTTTTGACTAGGTTTGACCTATTTTTTTCTTTCATTGGTGCCAACTTGTTTTTGTTGCTTGCAGATGTTGGAGAGTACATGAATTCATCAAAGAGATACATGGAGAAAATAAGCTTTTTTTTCCCTTTTTTTATTCTTATAGGCCTACTAGCTGCCTCAATGAGGTTGTCAACTGGTAGGTCTCCCTAAGTGCCTCAAAGGAGGTTTTCACCTAGGATCTTTTCTTTTTTCCCAACCAATTGGCCGCCTTATGGAGGTTTTCAATCAATGAGCCAATATGAGGTGCCTCAAAGGACGATTTCACCTGAGATTTATTTTTTCTCTTATTTTTAATTTTTTTTCTACCTTACCCCACTTGAAAACAAAAATCACTTTCAAGTATAAGAATACTTCCAATGGAGCCATGTGCACATCAAGATGACAGTCAAATTGATGTGTAGGCTTGAAATGTATGCTTTGACATGCACCTGAATTTGAGTGATAAAATGCTTTGTTTTTGATGATATCAAGCACGATTGAAGAAGAGAGTATTGTTGCACCTTTTTGATTTTCTAGAACCAAACTTCAATATAACTTTGATGCCCTTGGTTTGCTTGTTTATCTGGATCATTCTTCATGTCTTATTCAACCATGATGTTCAAATCTTCCTCTTTTTGTTGATTCTTTTCTTGAATACATGGAGGATTTGACGGTAACCATGAGAGATATTTCTCAATTTATAATTTTGATGTATGTTCTTCATCAAATGCAGCCCATGGTTCTTTGATATTCTGTTTTGAATCTTCTTTTTTTTGCATGTTGTCCTTCAATGGCATCAAGATAATCATTTTTTTGTAATGTTATTCCTAAGCTATGGTGAATACCATTGATCTCAATAGGAGATGTTTGAAAGTGTTGTATCTCAGCACTGTAAGTGGGCTCAGCTACTTCCATGTGTGGGTTTGGAAATGGCTTTACAAATAGTTGAGTGTGAGTGGATATTTGAGATGGATGTTGTTTGGGTTTAATGGTAGGGATAACATGGAGTTGGGTATGGAGAATATTGAGGAAAATATGGAGGATATTGTGGATGGCTCCCATAATTTCCTTGCCAACCTTATTGCCAAATTTAGTTTTGGGGTTGCAATGGCCAATTTTGCCAAGGAAAGGGTGTGTTCCAATTACTTTGAGATGGATGTGCATAAGCTTGAAATTATGAATTAGGTTCTTGAATCATACTAGGCTGAATAGGATGTCATGGTCCTCTTGGAGCTACATAACATAGATGTATTGGCAATTGACTTGCTCCATTGTCCTCTTGGTAAACTTATTTCAAACTTGGTAATTATGGACAATGTTTAACATCATGTGATTTTGCGTAGACAACACACATATCAACATCTTATTTTTCTTCATTTTTCATTCTTAACATTTCTACTTGTTTTCTTATATTGCTAAGAATTTATGCTTTAAAGTTATCAAGCAAATTTCCAAGTTTAGCTTGACTTGCCGATCTTGACGCTGATTGACTTACTCTTGCCCTTCCTCTTGATATGTGTGTTCATGTTTCACAAATTTCTTCAAATGATAATTGATATACATCACCTATACTCATCAGATCAAGAATATCAATCCACTCATCCCTAATTGTTCTAACTAAGAGGGTTTTTAGTGTGTTGGGTCCTAAGTGATGTAGTTTTTCCCTCTTAAAATTATACCAGAACCTCTATATTACATCCTTTAGACTCTCATATTCGTTTTTATTCATTCTAAAAATTTCTTCTTTAGGATCATGATCTTTATATTTTTCTACAAATATCTTTTGCATATCATTCCATGATCTTATTAAATTACTCCCTAAACTCATTAACCATTTAATATCTCTATCCTTCAATGTTACCAAAAACAATCTCATTTCTTGAGCTTTTAATAAGTAACCATAATATCCACAAACAATTTCAAATTCAAAGAGAAAGGTTTCCAGATCCTCTAACCTTAGACCATGAAATTTTGGAAGAAACGATGGAGGGATGTTCTTCATGTGCACACTAACATCAGTACCTTGAATGGGAAATCCAAGAGGATCTTCCTCATTGTCATTATCTCCATTAATTTCTTCTACATTCTTTTCCATCTCTTCTTCTTATACTTGCAAAAGTGAATGGTGATATGGCTCTTATTGCACCACGGGATCAAATCGGGGTGTGTGTTGGTGTTGGATAAATTTTGTTTTTGTTTTTATGATTGAATGAAAACTATAATGCAATGCAGTTTTCCACTTTTGAAATTAAATATGCATAATGCAAATAGTTTTTGTTTTTTTTTTCACAAAGTAAAAAGAAATGAATCAACTAGGGATGAAAATAATCCATATTTTGACACCCCGTGACAATAGCACCAAAAATTGATAAGCCTCAGTATTGTAGCAAGAATGCTGCAACTCCCAAGGCTACCAACTTTAATTATCAACCTGGGGTTCATAAAAACTTCAGAGGTATCGGCACTATATGTGTAGCATACAATGTGTCCTTCTTTTGTTGTCAAAATTAAATGTTGCCTATTTGTAGGAATGAAATATTGAATTTAAAATTGCTTGTAAAGTAACATGAAATCCTCTATCTACTTATTAACACGCTTTGCTTGAAATAGAACCCTATTTTAACCCTATTTGTCGCATGTGATGTTTTAACTAATATAAGTATGAAATCAGATATAGAGAGTAGTAATTACTGTGTGCATGTGTAAATATAAAAGAATTCATTTTTTAAATCTTTTTTCTTTATAAATGCAAATTCTAATCTTTCCTTGATCTTTGGTAAGGGAGACAAGTGTGGAGGAAGAGGGGTACAATTATTTTGATGGCTTGGAGGTCAAGTAGTGGCCTAATCCTAGCTTCAATGATGATTTTTCTCAATTCGGACTCAAAACAGGCTACTACAGGATTTCCTATAGGATGTACTAGTTCTCCTATAGGATCCCTTAGTTATCCTACAAGATCTCTTGTTTTACTACAGGATGTTATAGATTTACCATACAAAATTAAAATTCATTGAATCACCAAGAAAATAAAATCCAAATTAGATGGGACAAATTTTTTTATTGACTAGGATTTCTTACGTCCCCATTCCAAGTGGAATCACTCAAAAATACCTCTATTAACCCACGCTAAAAAAATAACAGAAAATTACTAGTTGAAAATCTAGAAATTCGAGAATTAGTGAGTTAGTAAATCTATAAAATTCCTAACCTAATCAAGTGAAAATGCAATGAAGTGATTTTTTTTAAGAACTAGAATTTCTATGTGATCTAATGGAAGTGGAACCAACTCAATTAAAGCTCGTTAGCATGCTCTAAAAGTAGCAGAAATTTATTGTTCTTTGCCACAAAGGAGTTCCAGAAATCTAGATTTGGGAATAAGAAAGCTAATCGAAGTATGCCAATGATTAATATGACCTTCCAAAGCTTTCAAAAGGATGAAATTATTCTCATGATCTTGCAAAAGAACTTACGTCAACCATTTGACCCAATCCTACAACAAGGAATCATTAATACTAAATGCAGAATTGGAAAGAAATATAAACAAGAAATGCATGTGAATAAGAAGTGAAAAGAAGGAAAGAAACTGATACAAAAGGGATCTGAGGCTCTTGGGATGGCCAAGCCCAAGGAAACTCGGAGACCTACAGAGGGGAACAACATCTAGAAGCTAAACATGACACAAATCTTCATTATTTTCATCAATACAATTACATTCCTACAAGAAAATACAATGGAGCTACAAAAATATGAGTTCTGTATTGGCATTATGATACAAGTGTTGTTCTTGATGGAAACTCACTCACATTATGGTCATGGTGTAGCATGACAATAGCAAAGAATTATAGATCAGAATACAAAGAATGAAGAAAGAGAGGTATACGCAGGTTCATTTTGACCAATCTGCGTATACACACAAGTTCCCTGAACACAAGTAGCATATACGTACACACGCACTTTCACAAAAGGAAAAATGCATATATGTTGGAAAGCTAAGTTTCTAGTCCATGGTATTTTTTCCAAGGTATTTTGATCCATGGTATTGGTCCAAGGTATTTGGTCCGAGGTATTGACCCTAGGTATTTGGTCCAAGGTATTGTTCCTAAGTGGTTTTGATGCATGGTATTGATCCAAGGTATTTGGTCCAAGGTATTGACCCTAGGTATTTGGTCCAAGGTATTGGTCCTAAGTGGTTTTGATCCATGGTATTGAGAAATGCCTAAAACTATATAAGGCAGAGAAGATCATTAGGCCAAGGTGTGCAAGTATCGAATATCTGATAAAGTGTGAGATTTAGTATGCAAGTTATTAGCTGATGATGTTGTGCTTGATCTAAACCAAGGATGAAATTGAGCAGTTAATGAGGGATAAGATCTAACGATGGATCGGGATCTTAAGGCTGGAAATGAATTATCATTATATGGTTTGATTATGTATAATCTAGATCTGAATACTGACGCATGTGTTATTTTGTAAATGCTATGATCTGGGTATAACTGAAGTCTGAAATATCTACAAATTTATGAATTAATATTTATAGATGTGTACAATGGATGGCTTTGATAAAAGCGCGTATACATGCTGGTTCAACACATTCAAGTAGCATATGCCTTATAAAATATGTTTCAGTTGTTTATGTTTACTATTGCAGAATTTTGGGTTTTGCTTTGGGTTTTGGTGACTGTATTCTTGTGACAGTGTTCTGAATGATTAGATTCAGGTTATGATTATTGAGTTTCAGTGATTGGTTGATGCAGTTGTACGTGATGATTGTATTGAAGTTATGATGTTGTTGATGGGTCCAGTATGAAAATTGAATAAAATGTGGTCTTCGTATTGTGGTGTTGTGTTCTAGGAGTATCTAGTCTGAAAATTCATAAAACATGGTCCCTGGTAGAAGAGTGGAATTTTTTGTAGGCTGGCACCTACGTACTAGTAATCATATTGGCTAGTACAAGAGATAGGGGGTTCTAGCTCCCTTCTAGTAGTAGTTGGAGAATGAGAGAAGGTTGTAGCCTTCTGTAGGTGGGTGCCTTCGTATTGGTATGAGTCTGCACCAGTAAAAGATTGTAAATAGATTTTCTTATTATTAAAAGAAGACAGAAATGACAGAAACAGGTGGTTTTTACCCACATTGTGTTTCCACCTTATATCTTGGTGTTCATGTGTGATGTTTTATTCTGCTTTATTGCACTATCTAATAAATCTCTGATATACTAGTTAAAGTTTGATACATGATAAACTATCTAAATCAAAAGTTCTCTGCATATACGCTAGTTGCTTTAAGTACAGTGGCATGTACATGCTAGTTCACTTAGCTGAAGTAGGGTATATAAATATGTTTGGGAAATTAAATTATTGATCTGATAATACTAATTCACCCCCTTGTCAGTATTATTTCCAACAATTGGTATCAGAGCAGGTCCTTCAGAAGAAGCTTGATCACTTGAAGGGAGATCCATCAACATGAGTAATCAAGAAAGTGTGGGATCCATCAGACCGCCAATCTTTGATGGGAGAAACTTTGTTTATTGGAAAATAAGAACCACAACCTATCTACAATCACTTGGAATGGATGTCTAGGAAATTGTGGAAGGAGGATATACATTTCCAACATCAATTCCTACAGATACGGCAGGTAAGAAGCAACATGAAACCAATGCCAGAGCTGTCAATACGTTATTGGGAAGTCTGCCACCATCAGAGTTTTTCAAAGTCTTGCAACTCAAATTAGCCAAAGAAATATGGGACAAAATCGTTCTAAGCTACGAAGGAGACTCTGAGGTAAAATGTGCTAAACTTCAAACTCTCATAATTTAGTATGAAACTCTTAAGATGCATAGTGTTTAAAGTATATCTAGTTACTTCTTACAAATAGATGAGATTTTTAATTGTATGAAGAATCTGGGTGAAGATATAAAGGAAGTTACCTTAGATGAGAAAGTTTTGAGATCCTTGTTTGCTAAATTTGAATCAAAAGTGTCTGCCATAGAAGAAAAACGGGATCTACAAACTATCACTATGACACAACTTCATGGAATATTAATTTCCTTTGATATGAAAAAAGGAGGTCAATCAGATATGAGACAAGCTGCATTTAAAGCTTCAGCAAAAGGAAAGGAAGAACACAATGAATTAGGACATATTTCAGAAGAATAAGATGAGGTAAACTTTGTCAAGAAGCTTCAACAGGATTCCGGAAGATTTAGAGGTAAGCTACCCTTCAAATTCTTTGCTTGTGGCAGAGTCAGTCATTATGCTTCGAAATGTCATCATAAAGATAAACATGAAAAAGGGAAGGAATATGCAAAATGGAATAAAAAACAAGTAGTAAATAAAAGAAGTTACAATATCATGAAGATAGCGATGGTTTATCAAGTAGTGATGAAGATGAAAATAGTAATGACTGTAGACTTCTAATGGCTTATGACGATGTTAATTTTTGGGATGCTTTAGAAGAAGATGAACTTCATGAAGAAATTTCTAAGCTCAAAATCTGTTTAGAAGAAAAGAATATTATTATAGATACCTTGACATACCAACTTGCTAAAAATAAAAAACAAAATGAAAAACTAGAATGTGAAGTTGTGGGTATAAGAAAGGATCTTGAGAAAACGAAATCCCTCAATCTTAGATTTGCTAAAGGATCAAAAACCTTAGATGAAATTATCAAAGTACATCGTTCTCCTCTGATAAGACATACCTTGGATATACTGAAGAAGCATCTCAATCATAGAAGTTGTCAATCTCCACTAAAAGCTATCTTAATGCAGCAAAGACCAATGAACAGTATGACAATCATCAACAAAGGCATAAATCAGATCACCAGGTAAATCAGACTCAATTTTTTCCAAGGATGAATAGAAGCCACAACCAATCTTAGGTAAATCATACTCAATTTTCTCCAAAGATGAATATCAATAGAAACCACAATCACCAAGTTAATAGATTCGATAGTCGCAGGAACTTCTTTAATGGGCAATGTTTTTCATGTCATAGTTTTGGACACAAGGCTGCTCAATGTGTTGCTTACAAAACCATTATGACTAGAGAAGAAGAAAATCAAAGGAATGTAATAGGGGTCAAGAAAATTTCCTATAATAACTTTTCTTTTCTTGAAAATGAAATAGAATGCTCAATCTGTAACAACTTTGGTCATGAAGAATCTAAATGCAGGAGAAAATTTCGGCAATCATCTTAAAAGGAGAAAACTCCATTAAATCCAAAGATATGGAGATGGAAAGAATCTCAAACAGAAAGATGTGGTATAGCCTTGTATGGAGAAGGACAAGAAAATTAGTGGTACATTGACAATGGATGCTCAAAACACATGACAGGGGGCAAAGTAAAACTTCACTCATATAATGCCTTAGAAAAAGAAAAGAATGTCTCATTTGGAAATGACACTCCTGCTGTCATAAAAGATAAAGGATCTGTTTTCTTGAAAGAAAAGGTTAAAGCTGGAAATGTTATGTATGTAGGCGGTTTAAAACATAACCTATTGAGTGTCAGTCAAATGTGTTATCAAGGAAATGAAGTGGTGTTTTGATCAAACAGATGTGTTCTTCATGAACTTGATACAGGGGAGACCATGATCAAAGCTACAAGAAATCCAAAAAACTTATACATACTCAAGGGAGGACAACAATAGTGTTATCTAAGCAAAAATGATGAAAACTGGATGTGGCATAGTAGATTGGGACATCTAAGATTTTCTCAAATAAGAAAAGCATGCAAATTCAAGGTTGTTCATGATCTTCCAGATATCAGCATCCCTGAAAATACAATATGTAAACCATGTCAATTCAGTAAGAAAAATAGAGCTCACTTCATTAAAAATGAAGGGTCAGCTAGTAAGCCTCTTGAACTTGTTCATATTGATTTATGTGGACCATTAAGGAAAAGGTCACCTTGTGGAGAAGAAGACTTTATTTTGTTCATTGATGATTTTTCGATAATGTGTTGAATAGGCCTACTAAAGCATAAAGATGAAGCATTTGAAAAGTTCCAAGCCTTCAAAGCTTTGGTTGAAAATGAATGAGATCGAAAAATCAAATCCCTCATATTTGATCGAGGAGGGGAATTTACCTCGGATGAATTCTTTGAATTTTGTGAATAACATGGAAGAAATAGGAAATTCTCCACCGCAAGGACTCCTCAGCAAAATGGAGTGGTAGAAAGAATGAATAGAACTGTTCAAAAAATGGCTCAAGCTATGCTAGATGAATTTGGAACTCCTACAACCTTCTCGCGTGAGGTTGCATTCACCATCGTAACTATTCTCAACCAAGCAAATGTTCTGGTAAATAGCACTCAAACTCCACATGAACTTTGGTATGGTAAGAATCCTACGATAAAATACTTTAAAGTTTTTGGAAGCAAATGTTATATCAAAAGGACTAATGAAAAACTTGGTAAGTTTGAGCTCAGAGTAGATGAAGGTATTCTTCTTAGTTACTCTTCCCAAAGTAAAGGAAATAAATGTTATAATAAAATATTTGGGAAAATTATTGAAAGTATTGATGTTGTAGTTGATGAAGCATGAAAAAATCCAAAACAAACAAAAACAGAAGATTATGACAATGAAGAAGATGGGGAGTATCTTCCCACATCAAATCACGATGATATTGAAGAAGAAACCAATGATGCATCAGAAGAAGAGATAACGGTAGAAGAAAACACTCCATCCAGGTATGTTCAGAAAAATCATCCAGAAACTCAAATTTTAAGGGAAAAAGAGGCAAGTGTATAGGCAAGAAGAACTATTACAGAAACCTCAAGCTATCTAGCATTACTATCCTCCACCGAACCTCAAAATGTAAATGAAGTTGTTGGGTCCCTATAATACTAGTGATTACTGTAGAGCCTCTATTCTACACCTACTTATCTACCATTTTCCTCAATCTTTCCTTATCTTTCCTTCACTTTTGCCTCATTTTCGCCATAAAATCACCCAGATCATTACATTAAGTGTTATTAAGCATGATCAAGCAAGTTTTGCTAATGGATGACTATTTGTTTAGATTTTGACTTACTTGCAGGAATCCCGCAACTATCTGATGATCCCGCAGCTATCTGATGATCCTGCAGCTATCTGAAGATCCTGCAGCCTTTTTGTTAAATGCAATGTTCCACGTGTCGGTTTGCTAGATGAGCCACATGGGCACTTAGGTGTCAACGTGCTCGAGGTTCCTGTCCCACTTTTCCAGCCATCCACGTCATCTTTATCCACGGTCAAAGCTGGGCAAGTCACGGTCAACTCAAGGCTGTTTAACGGTGATTGTGAGCTGCTTGGTCACGTCATCTTAAACGGTGATTTCTCCACGTTTTACAGATGGCAGGGGACATGATCTAACATGGGATTCATTACCCATGACGATAGAACTACTAAACTCATCCACGCAGCCGTATGAAGTGTCAAGGAACCATAAACACGCATAACAGTTTGTTGCTTTTCAGTTAAGCAGTTGCATGAATAGGCTATCTTAGAAATATCTATAAATAGCTGCGTCTGTGTACGCTCATTAGACTTTTTATCAGTTGTAATTTGATGAACCGTGTTACATTTAAGAGCATTGTGAACTCTGTGTTTTAGTGCTATCCTAGCACTCTGTTTTGTACATTTTCTGCAAATGAAGAAATAGACATAGCACTGTTTTGAAGTTTCCAGATCTTTGAGTTTTCTTGTGGTTGAATGGACAGAGGGCCCCTGCTCATTTCTGCCACTGTAAAGTATTTTATGTGCAGTATCTCTTTATTTGCTTATTCATTTCCTTAAGCATGTATAGTTTCTTTTACTTGTTTTCCTTTCTTTCAAGCTGATCAGTGTTATTTCTTTGCAGGTTTCTTTTAGCCCGGGATTTGTTTTCATGTGTGTGTATTTGCTTTAATGTCTAATGGTAGTTGCAGTTGGCTTATTCATTATGCTGCCCTCTTTACTCTGTTTTTTCTAGACTAGTTTTAGTGTAGTTTTACAAGTTGGATGCTAACTAAATTTATGCTCTCTTTATCATGAATGGTTTATCTTTCAAGAGAACAAAACATTGATTAATTGCAGCTTGTATTTGAGTAGACTTGGCTTGTGATGCTAACACTTTTTCCACTTGATACACATAATCACATATGTAGGAAGCAGTATGTTGGAAAAGGCTTAGTAGTGTTACAATTTGTCAAATAGAGTAGATTATAGTTTTTATCAATTCTTGGATTTGTCTTCAGCTACCTTCTAATCGTTTTTTATGCAATGGCGGTAGAAGCAGGGAGTTAGAAGGAGATCATCACTAACAACAATCCTTGAAGTGATTTT
>APFE030027736.1:138351-149372 GCA_000404065.3 Pinus taeda | reverse complement strand
AGTGCACCCAAACCAAAAGAAGAAAAAATGTTAGGTAAGTAGGCTGGGTAAGTAGTTTTGAGGTTGCAGAATCTTGATTTCCGTTCATTTCCATGTTTTTAAAGTATCATCTTTGCTCAGGTCACAGTCATCAGGAAAATTCATATGGAGAAGCTCAAATCAGACATAACTATCTTCCCTTTCTTCCTCTTCCCTAAAACATTAACTAATTTCCCCAAAAAAAGGTCAAGATCTGCTTGATATCTCTTAGTTTCATCATTTTCCATGTCATTAACCTTGGTGAAGATATGCTTCACTCAAGGAGGGTCCATACTTTCTCTATAAGGTTCTATCTCCCCTTTGAAGCCTAAGATCTCTGAAACTTAGCGCTTTCTTGTCATCTCCATATTAACTACTAACATTACTATTTAACTCCCTATATTTTCCCCATCCCCCTACTAAAACTATGTAAATAATCCCCTTATGTAAATATCCCCTCCCCCTGGTGAAATTACATAGTGCTCTCTTGGGATTACTAAGTCACCTGGACTTTAGTAAGACCCCCTTTTGCATAAATTTCCATCCCAGGTGTTTGACCCTTCCAAACCAAGAAACCCTTTCCAAATGCAAACCCCCCCCCCCGGGCGCATTTCTTTTTGGAAATTATTAATGTTTGTTTAATAAATTTCCAAACGCGCCATAACCCATTGAACCCTTAACCTAAAGTTTTAAACCCACCTGCGCCGCGGAAAATTAAACTTTAACGCGCGCGCTCTTTTACTAAATTCTACGCATTTCCCTTTCCCGTCCACTGTCGGATCGCTCCCCCCAGATCCGACGGCTCTTGTTCACATCGGGCGCCCTATTGTGGTGGTAGGTTACCACCCGATGTCTGACGGTTTTACCGTCGTACACCGGGACAGGTGGCAGCCTCCCATTGCATTAGGCCATCCCTGACAAAAACCACCTCCATACCAAAGGCGGTTTGATGCACAGGCAAAACCGCCCTCCCCTCACGTAACAGGAGTGCCACCTCACCCTGCCACGTCGCCTCCACATCACCTCACACAACCTGCGCCGGGCCCACGTCACCCTGCCACATCACCCCGCCGTACTGCCACGTCACCTTGATGACGTCAGCATGGTGATGTCATATCTGTACCAGAGGACCCCACTGCTGACGTCAGCAGCCAAAAAACGGAAATTTGCGCAAGCACGAAAGTCGAGCTTCGAAGTTCCGGAATGAGAAACGGAGGCAGTTTTGAATGCGCAATTAGCACAAAGCGCTAATCGCGCATCACTACGGGAAATAGGCCATATTAGGGAATCTTTTGATTCCTTGGCCCTTTTTGCGCCGAAAAGGCCCGAAATTGCCCGATTTTTCCAAATTAAACGAATTTGAAGACAGAGAGAGACCAGCAACACAGATTAAAGAGTATCAGATCAAATATGCAGACAAAAGCACGTCAAAGAGTATCAGGAAGCGGCGAAGACCATCAATGTAGCGACAAAGTGTATCAGGGGAGATTTTCTCAGGGCTCGAGGCAAATCCAACATTAAAACGAAATCTTTGAAAGTCAAGAAGCAATTGAAGACGCATTGAAGGCTCACCAGCACAAATGAATGCACATTAAACTCACAGAAGATCAGTGGACTAGAACTCAATACACAATTATGACAGAACCACTACACCAAGTCACACAGGACACTTCATCAACTCAACTTGATTCAGTTGCCTTTGGCGCAGCCCAAAGGACTTACTTGCATTTAATTCCAGCAACAATTAGGTTTTTAGAAAATGATTTTCTTGCAGACCTGTTTAGGTCAATTGTAATAAATGACTTCAGATATTTTGCTATATATACCGCCCTGAAAAATAGAGTAGGGGTTGGTGGGTTGATCAATAGCTTGATCTTTGTTATTCTAATTTTTCTCTCAAGCAGAGACTCGCACTGTAACTGTGATGTTTTCTATAATCAAAGACTGCTGAAAGCATGGATTCTGAAACAATCTGTTGTGTTTAATTGATCAAGGAGTGACTATGGAATTCTTGTGCTTCTACATGGTTCAATAAGTGTTTCTTAACTCTGTTAGTTTTTCATGTTCATTTTATCATCATTCTGCCATCTAAATTGTAGAAAAAAAGAATAGCTTAGGATTTGCTTAACTACACCTTAGGCTCAATTTCTGCAATTTTTCCATGTTTTCATCAAGAATAGTTATGAACATGCATACTTAAATGATATTGTTTACGTTGTTTCTTTCACATATGAATGATAGTTTAGGAATTCTTAACTGCTCCTAGACAACCATTCGTGCACCTCTCCTCCCTGTCAGTTTTCTGATGAAAGATTCTTAAGTGCCTTTCATCCCTGACCATCATTCCATCCTTTCAGCAAATTGATAATTGTATCATGTGTGGCTATCCCGCTCCACAATCCTCTTGTGACCAAGAAAACGCAACAGCAAGCCTTAATCCATGACTCCATGCCCAATGGTTTGAAACTTATCACACTTTACCTTACCTCTCTGCTTGGAATTTTCTACCTGGCATACACCTTCCATCCAAACAAAACAACAAAACCCCTGAACCCAATAAATAGCCTAAAATCATCATCAACGAAGTTAAATCATCAAGAGAGAGCCCTCTCTGATTGCAAGTGGGCTAGAACCTACAATCCAAAGATTGGTTTGTGGTTACCTCGGCCGTATCCCTACAGGAGCCTAGGGACAACCTGAGTGATAACAGAGAGATCACATGGGTGAGTTTAATGTTGGAGCGATTTGGCATAGGGTTCATAATCTCCAGGTGGTGAGGGCCCATCGCCCCATTCATGCATTTGTTTTGTGTTGGAGCCTAGTTTTAGGAAGTACGTAGAGGTTCTTGGTTCTCTATCCTTTGGTGGTAAGCTAAGTTGGGAGGTTCTGCTCTTGGGACATCATAGACCTCATGTTCATGGTGAGCATAGTTGGGTATATTCTTTTTGTTGGACATTTGATGGTGTATGATTGGTTTTATCAGTGTTGGCATTGATGTCAAACAAGGATCAACATAATGATTGGGTGTTTGGGAGGAATCCCATGGTTGTTGAAGTGAGGTAGTAGGCTTACTAAAAAATCCATAAAATGATGATTATAGTGATGGGCCAGATGGAACTGTAGGAATTTACAGGGTAAGTTCCTTAGATAGAACACCAAGGGATAACACTCACAAAGAGACCATAGATTAGGACACCAATATTCTTTACGTGGTTAAAACCCTCAAAGAGGGAAATAGTCCATGGCACGAGCCAAAGTGACCACTTCAGGCAATTTATTAATGTAAAAGAAAGAAAATTTACATAAGCTTCTCTCATGAATGGTCACCCTACAAATGACCCTCCATGCTCTTTAAATAGAGATCATGGACCAATCGGGTGTTAAGCCACAGATCAAGCATCAGTAATATCGAGGAGAGAATGCACCGCCAGATCGCTTCATGTCTAGAACATATTGTGACCGTCAGATTGTAAGCTACAAAAGTACAAAGTAAAGAAACACACTTTACCTAAATTTACACTAGACCAAGTTATACTTAACTATTTCCTATGTGTTGGAATATCCTAATAGGAACTCCATGGTAGTTGCAAGCTACTTGTAGAAAATCATTACAGTAGCAAGCTTACTGAAGAAGCCATAAAATTACCATCATGTTGGTTGTGAGTTAAGCTGTCCAAAGAGTTAATGAGAAGAGAATTTTGCAGTCATCTTACAAACATCAGAAGGAATCAAAGCCTACATCAGACCTTATCTAATGAAAATTTCTCTGAAAGAGTTTTCCTATGATATGTGAAAGTTCAGAAATGGATTCTTGGATCAAAAGATATGGTCTGTTGAAGTTGAGGGTTGAGAAGCCTTAGGAAGGAAGGAATGTTGGCATATCGGAGGTTCGGGGCATCGACATATCGACGATTTGGATGCTAGTCATCAGGGATCAGAATGTCGAAGGTCAGCATATCGATGTATCGACATATTGGAGGTTTAGGACATCGACATATCGGTGCATCGAAATATTGAAGGTCAGCGTATCGATGCATCAGAATATCGGAGGACCGTGACATAGGGGTATCGAAACTTCTCAACTGTGGTACGCTAAGAAGTTCTTATAGCATTAAAAGTGTCAAGTAATGCCAAATAAGATTAACAAAGGATTTGTTGCAAATCCAAGGGTTGACAGATCCTCTTCTCTCTCCTCCCAGTAGAACACATGGCAACATGAGATTGGTTTCAATAAGCTATAGTGTAATATGATGTAGTAGTACGACAGGACACGTGGCTGGTTGATTCAATGATATTGGGTTCCCTAGTGTGCCAGATCAAGGTGACACTGGTCTCGCTATAAAGATGCTACATGGAGTGATGACATCATATCAGATCTTGGCATATCAGAGGATTAAGATATCAAAAATTTAGAATAGTTTGTTATTGAAAAATTCCGATGGAGGGGGATTTAGATATTGGGTATGCTCTTGGTCATGCAAATCCATAGAGCCAAGTGCGCAAAGTAGTAGCAAAGGAAGATTGGCCCCGACAGGAACAAAGCGCCTTAGCACCTTAATTTTGAGCTGCAGGTTGCAACCTTTAGTCCCATTGAGGATAAATTCTCAAGGAGCTTAGTGGTAGAGGAGCTAAAGACACCAGGACTGAGGAGTATCGGAACACTGCACCATTATGAATTTGCGATATGAAGTGTATCCAATAAGGAAGTACAGAGAATTAAAGAATGTATGGGTCAACAACTGCGAAATTGAATGCAGACACAAAGGAGTTAGTAGTTGAAAGGGGATAATCCTGCGGAAGACTATGTAACAAGAAATCGAGGAAAGCACTTGTAGTAGAGATGAATTCGAGAGCGTGAAGGAAGCAATTGACTGCTTCGCGTGCACGAATGGTTGTGATAAATAAGAACAGAACGGTCACCTCTATGGACTGTTAAGATCTTTGGAATGATAAATGAAATAGGGGCTCTCGGAGGTGTGTGTAGGTCACTTGAGAATTAATTTCTCAAAACAAGAGCTTTGTGTAGTCAGACTATGAAAAAATGCAAGGTCCATCTCTGTTTTGGGCTCTATGACAAGAAATTATTAGAAGATGCAAGAGTGGTAGGTGAAGCCATGCCTAAGTAAATATTAACAACTAAAGGACATAGAAGAGAGACTCCCTTGTGCATATTGCCTCAATGGAACAAAAACATGATTGACAATGGAAAAGATGGGGATATGAACATATGTCGGTGAGAGTGCAGCATTGTGAAGGTGTGCTTCGAAGCAAAGAGGCTGAAGCACCTGAGAGGAGAAGTGTAATACAACGACAAGAGCAATGTGAGGACTATGTGAATAATTAAGGGTATTCATGGAGTGCAATCAGTGTAGAGCCCTTCATAGTGAAGGCAGAGCATATAGGAAGTGTTGTTGCAAGAAGCGAGAGGAGATTTGTTGAAAGTGAGCACAGAAGGTAGAATGCAAAATTCAAATTTGTGAGCAACCATTGTTGGTATTTTACTTGTATAATTGTATGAAATAGTAGAGCAGTGGCAAGAGCAGGTTGGTGCCTGCATACTGAAGATGTTGGTGCCTCTTGTTAATCTGGTGCTTGTTAACCAAAGGGGGTTGGTGCCTCCTGTGAGTGGGTGCTCACATACAAACATATGTAATTAAGTGGGTGCTTAATTTACATCATAAACAAACAAAAAAATTGGGGGTTTTTTCCCTCTAGGTTTCCACATGAAAAACATTGTGTCAAATGTGTGTTGCTCATGTGATTGTTGTTTGAACATGGGTTTGAAATATTGTTGGCTCATTGTTTTTGTGAATGAATGCTCTCACAAGTTAAAGAATATAAGAAGGGACTAAGAGCATAATAATAAAAATAAAAGAGTTTCTTAATTACGGATTCACCCCCCTCTCAACAATTCCTTATGTCAACAATTGGTACAAGAGCAGGTTCCTTCAGCAACAGTTTAAACAAAGGAAGGTAGATCTATAAGGAATTATGTCTAGGCAAGGGAGTCAAGAGGCTTACTCAAGTAGAATAACAGTCTTTGATGGGACCAACTATTCTTTTTGGAAAGTGAGAATGGAAGCATATATTATGTCCCTGGGAGTAGATGTTTGGACCTCAGTACTAGTAGACTACAATGTCCTTGATATTCCTCCCACTAATACAGATGGTAAAAAATTATATGGGAAAAAGGCTAAAGCAAAGAATGTCATTCTATTTGGTCTTAGTCAATCAAAAATTGTAAAAGTTATGCATTGTAAGTTTGCTAAGGAAGTGTGGGTAAAGCTTAACTAGAGTCATGAAGGACATGAAAAGGTCAAGCAAGCGAAACTTCAGACTTTCTGAATGAGGTTTGAAAGATTGAGAATGAATGAGAATGAAAGCATAGAAGAATACTTCCTCAGAGTTGATGAAGTGAATAATATGATTAGAGGACTTGGTGAAGAAGTCAAGGAAAAGATGATTGTTTAGAAAATATTAAGATCTCTACCCATGAGATTTAATGCCAAAACCTCTGCTATTGAGGAAATGGCTAACTTAAAGGATCTCAAGATGGATTAGTTGCATGGTACTCTAACAGCCTATGAGATGAGAGTAGGAATAGAAAAATATGAACCGAAGGAAGCGATGTTCAAAGTATCCAAAAAGGGAAAGGAGAAAAAAGATCATCAAGACCGCTCTAGCTATGAATCTGATCAGGAGTTGACTCAACTAGCCATAAAAATGAAGCGTGGCTCAGAAAATATAAAGGGAAGTTGCCCTTTAAGTGTTTTTACTCTAGAAGCGTTGGTCATTCTCTTCCAAATGCCCTAAGGCTGAAAGAAAAGAGGATCTAAAATTTGGAAACAAGTCTCGTACACATCAGAAGAAAAATCTCTATAAGAAGAAGGGGTTCTACTCCAAAAACGATAGCTCAGCACCAGAATAAAACTGTGAAGACTCATCGGAGAATGAGTTAGATAAGTATATTGTTATGGATTTTGAAAAAGACTCCAAAAAACAAGGTATTATGGACTCTGAAGAGGAAGAAGAAGGAGTAATAGATCTTGAAGGGGGACTCATCAATGCCCTTGATGAGTTAAAGAAAGCAACAAAGAAAAATAAGCAGTTGAAGGAAGAGTTACAATGTGTAGAGGAAGGTATGTATAACTCTGATAATGAGGAGTTTTCCTATAAAAAAGATAAGCTTGAAGAAGCTATCAAGAGCAAGGATAGTTTATTCCTTCTATTGAAAGAAAAACAAGGAAACTGTGGCAGATTGGAAGAGGAGAACAAGTAGTTGAAACAAGAGTTTCTCAAGTTAAAAAGGGGAATGATCCCACATACATGAAAATATGATATTCTATCTTTGAAAGTTAAGCCAGAGGAGGCCAAACAAAAAGAATAAATTCTTCAAGGCTTGATTCAAGAATGGGAAGAGAACTGTCAGAGTCTTGAAGTAGAGGTTGTCTCTCTGAGAATCGATCTTGAGAAAAAGAAGACTGAGAAGGGTCTAAATGAAAAATTTGACAAGGAAACTAGATAATATCCTAAATAGTCAAAGGCCCTCAGGAATCAAAACCAGTCTGGGATACTCTAAGACACAAGAATATTCTAATGGGAATATAAACTTCAGGTACGCAGGATTTGAAGAATCACAAAGCCATGAGAAGAAGCATCATGAAAAGAGTTAATGAAGGCAAAAGAGCAACCAGGCAGAGAGGAAAGCATCAATGGAGAACGAACCAATCAATCAGACAACCAATGTGTTTTCCTGCACAATCTCATAGTGCTTCTAACAATAGGCACGCCTATTTGTTTTATGGTCACTGCTATAAGTGTCATATCTTTGGAGATAAAGCCATTTATTGTAGAAGGATCAAATTTGAAAGAGATGAAAATCCAAGATATAATACGCATTAGATTTCTAAGTCTCAAAACTCTTCTCTTAGAAATCAAAATGTCTTCTTACCCTTGCTAAGTGAAGCAGAATGCTTCAAATGTAATAATTTTGGGCACAAAGTGAGTGAGTGCAAAAGAAGGTTTGAATGCATGTCTCAGTCCCAAAATGTCAGACAGATAGCTATCCAAAAGGATAAAGAGAGTTGGAAATAAAAACTAAAAATAGCATGTAATGAGGACTTGCCTTATCAACTCATAATCAAGAAAACAAATGGTATGTGGATAGTGGTGGTTCCAAATATATGATTGGGGACAGAAGCATTTTTTTGTCGCTTAAGGACAAGGATAGAGGAAGGAATGTCACTTTTGGAAACAACACTCCAGCAAGAATCAAGGGAAAAGGAGTAGTCAGTCTTGATAAAAAAAACAAAAGCACAAAATTTGTCGTATGTAGAAGGTTTGAAGCATAATCTGCTTAGTGTTAGCCAGACGTGTGACAATGGATATGATGTGACCTTTCGATCTAAAGACTATGAGATCCACAACACAAAAAATGAAAAATTGGTGGGAAAAGAAATCAGAACCCACAATAATGTATATGTGTTTGACGATTCCAGGGTCAACTGCTATTTGAGCAAAATGAATGAAACACAACTGTGGCACAAGAGGCATGGGCATATGAATTTTGATAGTTTGATAAAAATAAGCAATATGGGAGCAGTGAGAGGATTACCAAGACTTTCAAAGCCGGATAACACAATTTGAAAGTTGTTAGAGTCGGTCTAGTAGCCCTCCATCAGCGATCAAAACTCTTTGCATTTGCATAAGTAGGTGTCTCATCAGTGTCATCTCATTGCATTCCATTAGGCATGCCATAACCCTGATGGAGGAGCCAGTGTCTTTATTCCCCCCCTGGCACTGCTGGATCAAGTTGTTTCAGTCAATAAACTCTTTCGAGGTTACTTATCTTGTCTGGAGGTCAAAAGTCCTAGGTCTAGGGTTTAGGTTCATTTTGTCTTTGAGGTCATGTCTTTAAAAGTCAATAAATGCCCAACAGGCCAAAGGGATGACTATCAAAGTATTTCTTCAAAAGATTTCATCTTGTACAGCTAATTTTTACCTTGGATTTAAAAACCCTGTTTTTAAAGACAAGGTCATTTTCTCATTTTTGTAAAAACTTGTAAAAATTCAAAATTCTTCGAAAGTCAGCATGCAGCCCTGGTCCCGTTTGCCAAGATTCCTCAGAAGCTATCCCTGCAAAAATTTTCAAGAAAAAACATCAGTTCAACCAATTTCAGGACAAAAGGAAACCATAAAGTCACCAGCATTTAAATTTTGAAAAAGTGTCAAGTTATAAACATTAGAAAGAGGGTTTGAGGGGAAATTAATTTAAATCAAGCCTATAAAGCCCCTCTCTCCCTCCATTTGATCATCATTTGCCTCAAAGCAATAGTGAAAGGCGATTTGGAGACAAAATCGAGCGGAGTTGCAGAGAGGACCTGCACGCGACCCATCCATAGTTGTGCGCGACCTGTTGGGTGGGCGCGACCCGTCCAGGGGGTCCCAACAGTTGGAAAACAACACGGGCGCGACCTGTTGAGCGCGCGCGACCCGTCCAGACCTGCACGCGACCTGTCGGGAGTTCACCTACACCAAATTGCTTATAAACTTCAAAAGACCCCAAATCTCCTCAAGTTTGCAGGTAGGCCTTTAATCATTAATGTTTTTTGCCTGCTAAAGCAAAATAATCATTGAAAATGTGCATAAATGCCATCAAGTTGAAAGGGTAAATTCAAGTGTATTTAGCTTAAAAATGTCAAAGTGCAAGTAAAGCCAAGGTTTTTTTTTGTTGTTTTCAAGGTCATCCTTTTCACTCCCATTTTTTCCCACATATCATTACCACTTCCCTTTTCAGTTTAACCTAATCTCCCTAACAAAAATATCCAAAGCCCTAAAACCCTACCCCTATCCCTAAAATTCAATAACATAACCCCATGTTGTGATTTCTTCCCTAAATTCCCTTTTTCATATATTTTCCCTTTGTTCCCTCAAAAGGTCCCTTCCCTAACATCTCCCTTGTGTTATTTGTCCCCTTGAAGCAGCATTTCAACAGTTAAAACAACAAGTCATTTGAGCAGAAGCAGCAGTACATTTCAGCCACTTTGCTCTTAAAACCATGTCAGAAACTGAAACCGACTATGAGCAAAGTGATGACCGTGAGTCAACACCAGAGGTTGAGGTACAAAGGAGGAGGCGTGGTAAGAGTGGTCACCATGTGAGAGAGGAGCCCACCACTTTGACCTATTTGTAGGCTTGTCCACCTGCAGTCACATGTTTCCGCTATCAATCATGTTATGAATTTTGCGAGAGGATTTCTCAAATTCAGCATCACAGCGAATTGGTCCGCTTGTTTGTTTTGCATTTGCATGACGGGCATGTAAATCTTGCAGGGGTGGATTTTACATTGACACCTGAGATGGTTTCTCAAGCAACGGGAATACCTAATGTTGGAGAAGAGTGGAACAAGCGCAAACTATTGGACAGATTTCAGTATGAACCTTACATTAAACCTGAATATATGAGGTACATGACTGGTGTATTTCTTTCAGATTTTTGAAGGATGAGTATGTTCCCTTGATGAGGCTCATCATGCGCTATTTCACCTGTGAGGGCAGATTTTCACGTTTGTTCATACCATATTCGCTTGTTGATGCATTTCACACGGGTACGGATGATGAACATACCATTTTTCATGTGCCGGAATATTGGAAAGATGGTGTCATTGGTGCAGAGAAAGAGTCCAGCACAGCAACATAGGAGCATTTATCATTATGCTTTGATCAAGATTGGCCCAGCAGGGTATTCCATGGGAGGATTTCATCTCCCGAGATTTCTTCACAGTGACACCACCACCCCCGGAGGTTCTTCATGAGGAGGGAGGACCTTCACAGCAGCATGATATCCCCGAAGTTAGACATGTCAGCTCTCCTCCGTTGGTCACATATCGGAGAGGCCACAGGGCCTTATTTGCATCAGCTCGGCGAGTATTTTCTCCACAGCAGGTGGAAGGGGTCTCGCCTTCTTCATCAGCACCACGAGTGTTATCTCCACATCAGGTGGAA